>JAQMYF010000010.1:20736306-20752931 GCA_030014195.1 Neosilurus mollespiculum | reverse complement strand
GGTGTTATTCTGTACCTTCCAATGTATTCAACTAAATTATTAGGCTAATATTCGTTTTTCTGGCTACATTAATTTTTCTTATTTAATAAAGATACAATTTGCATAATTTGAGTCCGTTTTATTTCTTTTTGATATGTAAAGAAATTGTCTGATTAATAAATGTACATTATTTTTCACCCATGGATTTGTAACATGCTGAACGATGGTAAGTAAAACACTACGCGGCACCTCTGTTTCACTACCAGTGCACTATAACTCCAACTAATAAAAAATCAATACACAAGAAGAGAGAAAATACTGAATGTTCAGATGTTCCGTGCAGGACTTGGATTAATTTGAAAACTTTGTTTGAAAAAGCTAGATGTTTGGTTCTCTGCCAGGAAAAGGGTGGAATGCACCCTACGGGTCTGGAATGAGGTCCTGCCCAAAGTGGAGGAGTTTAAGTAGCTCGGGGTCTTGTTCACGAGTGAGGGAAGGATCGGGCGGGAGATTGACAGGTGGATCGATGCATCGGTTATGTTCCTACTCTCATCTAAGGTCACGAGCTTTGGGTAGTGACCAAAAGAACAAGATCGTGAATACAAGGGGGCTGAAATGAGCTTCCTTCGCAGGGTGGCGGGGCTCTCCCGTAGAGATAGGGTGAGAAGTCCTGTCATCAGGGAGGAGCTTGGTGTAGAACCGCTACTCCTTCTCGTTGAGAGGAGCCAGTTGAGGTGGTTCGGGCATCTGATTAGAATGCCTCCCGAACGCCTCCCTGGTGTGGTGTTTCGGGCATGTCCAACCAGGAAGAGACCTCAGAAATGACCCAGAACATGCTGGAGGGACTATTTCTCTCGGCTAGTCTGGGAACACCTCGGCGTCCTCCCGGAAGAGCTGGTGAAAGTGGCTATTGAGAGGGACGTCTGGACCTCACTGCTTAGGCTGCTGCCCCCGCGACCCAACCCCGGAACAAGCGGAAGGAGATGAATGGATGAATGAATGTTTGAAAAAGTTGACTTACGTTTGGCTGTCTGTCAATTTTCACTCTGTAAGTCATCAACCACCTTCCTAGCAAAACTGTGCACAACACCACAAACAAAAACAAACTTCCATTTTCAAGAATAGATGTTTCGTCCCTTCAATACTTTTCCCTAATTCTTTTGCGTATATTTCTCTTCAAAATAGGCCAGTGAAAAAAATTGAGAATGATGTCGGTCAAAACCAAACGTACGCATGTCAGTTGCTATTTTTTGGAAGATGTCAGACGTGAAAAACATACATTTTGACCACTTTGCAGTGTTGCAGTTACCTTGCCATGTAGTTTTCTTATGTAGATATGAGGGTTCAACATCCGTTATTCTGTGTTATTCAATTTGGAAAATAAAGAAGTAAATTTTTTTGTTTAATAACACCTTAGCTGACTTTGATTTTGAACTGCATTCTTTTTCTTTAACTTGAAAATTAACTGATAATAATAGAGACGAATTTAATCATGAGACAAATCACATCATCCATTAAAAAAAACAAAAACAAACAAAAAAAAAAAACTCACAAAGTTCTTCTCTAATACAGGAATGTTGTCATTAACGTCAAGAATGTTGATGGTTACAGTCCCGGTTCCTGTCAGTGGTTTGTTTTCAGCATTAGAACTAAATCCATCCATGTCTGTACCTGTGACAATCAGTTTGTAGGTTGCATGTGTCTGTGGCAGAAATAAAAAGAACCTCATCACAAATATTTACAACTAAAATATTAATACCAATTTTTATATTTAAAATTTTAAAAATTAAAAAAAAAAAAAAAAAAAAAAAAAAAAAAAAAAAACCTGTTGAACTCCCCTGTAATAACATGGCGAGCTGTTCAGGGTGTACCAGGATTAAGCGGCTTAAAAAATGAAAGAATGAATGGATTCTTTGATTTGTTTATTAACGTCTCATACAGGGGAGAGTCAGTGATGAATACCATCATTTCTTAAGGACTGCAATCCCTCAGGTTCGTTACACATCATTATAACAGAGCATAGATTACTGCAGTGGAACGAGACATATTTACTATTGTTCCAAAAGATACTGTTGCCTAAAGATTCTCAGAATTTCCTGATTTTGTGCGCCGTTTGTAGGTAATAGGTGCTCAGTATTTCTGAGTGCGAAGTGACAACAAAACATATCCCAAATTCTCTCAAAGCACTGAGTCTGAAAGGTTTTCATTCCTGGCAAACCACAGCATGGGGCCTATCTCAGCCCACTTTAGATGAAGGCAGGGTACACCCTGAACACCTCGCCGGTCCAATGCAGGGCCAACACAAACACACAGCCATTCACACTCACATTTACACCCAGGGGCAATTTGGAACAGCCAATTAGCCTAATGTGCACATCTTTGGACTGTGAAAACCAGAAAACCTAGTGGAATCCAATAGAAGCGCAGGGAGGACCTGCAAACTCCACACAGAAGTTGCTGTAAGGCAGAGGTGCTAACCAGTACACCACCTTGCCGCCCCGGTGCCATACTGTGAATGGAATAAGTTTTGCGACGTCACCCAACATTCTCCAAGTGTTTACAAAAAATTATGCCAGATTCCATACCGTTACGTGCTGCACTACATAGAGTCCATACCACCCTCTTATGTAGGGAGCAGTGTAACGCCATCATGGTAACCCAGCCTTATTCTTGTGGTACAGCAGAGTTTGAATGTTTTATTCCTGATAATATGGCAGTAAAGATTCCTGATGTGGTTAGGGAGTTTGGTTATTTTTAACTTGATGCTTACAAGAGAGGCTACATGACCGAGTGCACTGTTGCTGTAAATGGGTCCCATGTGTTGCACCACCTTTAACTGTCGATTGTCTCACAAAACAATAACTCGTTCATGTTTACTTCTAAACAAACAGTGTCAGAGGTCGCTAGCCTATGGAGAAGATGTTAGAGATCATCACAGGGCCACTTCTCCACTCTAGGATTCCATTCGAACAGAGCGACTCGACACCCACTTCTGTCATACTCTTCCACCTGAAGGCTCTCACCTCTCGGTCCAGAGTGTTTAGACTGACTTTGATTTCACCAGACGATCGCTCGATTTTGAACATACTCTCTCCAGCCGGCTCCTGTTGTATAACTTTATAGGCGATTTTTGAATGGGCTGTGCCTTCCTGGTCTGCATCAACAGCTGTGATTACGATTACATAGGTGCCTGCGAGGAAGAATACTCGTGATTAAACAGAGGCTTATGCACGTTCTCCTTTTCCCCAATAAACAAACAAACAAATAAATAAATAAACAAAATTGTGGAAATTAGGTCAAGATTTTATGATGAAGCCAATAATTATCGGAAAATACACGATTTACCTTTCACTCCCGGCAACACAACCGTGAAATATTAAGCAGAAGTATGTAAGAGCCATCAGGAGAAGCCTCATATTATGTCAGAAAATATGAATTGCACAAACCCAAAAATATTAAAAGGCACCACTATACTGCCTAGGAGAAGTAACCGGCAAGTTTGATAAAGAAATCCCAAACGGTTTCTAAATTTTGGCCCGGAATTAAAATGATGGATCGACGGATTTACTGACGACAGGCCGTCCTAGGTTTGTCACATAACTATCAAATATTAACATCATAAAAATATTACTGTACACGTAGTAACTAGTGGGCAAAAAAGACACAAGGAACCTACTGTTGCTTGACTGTCAGCCAACACTCAGACATGGTCGCCGATGTTCAGTGTCATTTGAAACCGCTTGCTGTCAACTTCTTTCTCTCACTTTGACTGCTAATATGGATAAATAAACAATCACTCTGCTGTTAACGAGGCTTCTTGTCCAAGTCTAATGTCTAGGATGCACCTCCTAAAAATTTGTCGCCATTCCGACTATTCTGTGGCTAGCCAAATTGTTTCTTTTCGTTTTGTTTTCCGTTTGTGGTTAAATGAATGTCCGAATCGGAATACGTGTGCGTGTTATGTATTGGCAGCACGCCGATTTTGTGGGCTGTCCATGTCGGCGTTCCGGAAGTACCATGATCACGTGACTCCGCTTCATTATTTATGAAGCCTCGATCGCTCTGTTATCATTCGGGTCACTTGATTTTTTTTATTTTTAAAATGTTTTGATTTTTTTAAAACATACCGCTTACTGGTGAAAATTACGATTTTTCCCATCCTGTTGCTGGGGATGAAAAGCAAATCTTTCATTTTCAGATCAAATTCTTCGCATGCAGCTTTGGTGTTGTGATAAATTACTTTCTGGAATACCAGCGATATGACAATGATTTTTTATTACTATGTGTAAGGGAATTGTCATTAGGGGGAATCAAAAAGTAATACAATTTTTATTATAGGTGGCGCGTTTCTCAATAAAATTATTCAAATTTGGTATAGACGTAAAGCCACATACACGCTTGATCTTGAGTCCGTCTGAAGCAAAGAGCAATAATCAAATTCCTTGATGTTAGAAAAAAAACTCCTATAAATATTCCCAAAAGACTTCCATCTCTTTGGTCCAATAAAAAAGCCATGAGAGACAAACGTCATGGTGGTCATGAAGAAGTAACAACTCATCATTCTCAGTTGTCAAGCCGCCTTGACGGCTGCAGGGAGGCTGAAGCCTATCTCAGCCGACACTAGAAAAAGGCGGAGTACACTGTAAGCAACTCGCCAGACCATCGCAGGGCAACACACGCGCACACACACAACCATTCACACTCACACCTCGGGGCAATTTGGAACAGCCAATTAACCTAATACACATGTCTTTGAGAGGAAACCGGTTTACCCGGAGGAAACCCATGCAAGCACAGGGAAAACATGCAAACGTCATACATAAATGCCTGAGCCTGGGGCTCAAACTCATTTTGGGACATTGTTGCTGTGAGGTGGACGTGCCAACCACTATGCCGGCATGCTGACCAAAGTGAAAACTGCCGTAAGGAATTTGCTACATCATCAGCGAGCGGAGTTGTATGAAGCTGGGATACATGCTGGGATATGTCTGACTGTGTTCCTTATTTCTTGTACAATAAAACAAACTGCAATCATTTTGGACTCACCTTCGCATATCACAGTACTGTTTATTTTTTTGTGAGATGTCTTTTTGAAATGAACAATAAATCACAATTAAAACGTTTTCTGTAATATGACACACCTGCATTTTGTGTCTCATTAAATAAGGCTAATAAGGGGATTACTATTTGTAGCTGAGGTGGCAAGTGATTACATGCTTTAATAAATAATGTTGTTGATAGATTGCTGTGATATAACAGAAATAAAACACGTAGGGACATGCTGTGATGGGAAAAGTATTAACTACAACTTGTTAAATGTTAAATGTCAGGCTTCATCACATCATCAGACCGTGAATGACGTTCCTATAGAATAACGTCTCATCTGGTTTTATTCATTACTTATTGTACTAAATGTACAAATTCCATAACTTCAAAGACAAATAAACAAAATCGCTTTAATAACATGAAAAAGCTTTGTACCTGCATCACTGAGCTCATAGACAGAACCAATCACCTGAACCTTAAACTCAGGAGCACAGTCATTCCGGTCGAGAACTAAGATTCTCAAGTCAATGTCCTTTTCGGCAAGAGATCCATTAGTAAACATCGCTCTCCCTTTGAGCTAAATAAAGACACACAGACATACAAAATTCATATAAAGTAAATGCTTAGCATTCGCAAGTGACAACAATTTAATATCGACTAACAGCCGCATTCACACCATCATAATAACAACAATAATACGTACACACAGATATAGATATAGATATATATATATAAAATTAACAATTAAAACAACAACAAAAGCCTTAAAAATTCTTTATTCTAGTAATTAAACTTTCAATAGTTTTTGGTTTTCGGTCTCTGTATTGCCGGAGCCAGAACTTGGTCCGCATTGGTAACAACACGTCGAATTCGTTTCCGGTGGGGGTTGGACTCCGCCAAGGTTGTCCTATGTCACCGGTTCAGTTTATAATAACAATGGATAGAATTTCTAGGCGCATTCCAAGGCGTTTGAGGGGTTCTGGTTTGGTGGTCGTCGGATCTCGTCTCTGCTTTTCGTGGATGACGTTGTCCTTTTGGCTTCATCAAACCGTGACCTCCAGCTCTCGCTGGAGCGATTTGCAGCTCAGGGCGAAGTGGCCGGGATGAGAATCAGCACCTCCAAGTCCGAGGCCATGGTTCTCAACCGGAAAAGGGTGGAATGCGCCCTCCGGGACGGGAATGAGGTCCTGCCCCAAGTGGAGGAGTTCAAGTATCTCAAGTATTGAAGCAGAAGATGTTTTTAGATGATAGTTTTTTGCAGTGGTGACTCAGTAGAATGGTGTGAGAGTGAAGCTCCAGGTTGCTTCCAAAGAATTTATCATATCATTACAGTCAATGAGTAGGCAGCGCAATTATCAAGAATTTGAAAATGTTTTGTCAGTAACCACAAAGCAAACAGCTGAACCCTGAGCCTACTACACATGCTATGTGATTGACACGCTTATTGTGATCATAGTCCATGTTAAAAACCGGCCCTGTCTTGTTAGCTGCATTACCTTAAAGTTAATAAGGGAACTGCAGGAGTTTCATTTAAACAACAAATTTGTTCTCAGGCCCCTCAGGACTTAACAGTGGGGGGAAAAAGAACAATAGCATTTTTAAAAACATTATTATTGATTTTTTATTGCTAGTACTCTGACCGCGGACTTTAATTAAATGGATTTTGGGGACTTACTCCTCCTTATCACGATAAAGCAAAATAGTAGCATGAAAACAATGTTCATGAAATTTTGAATAAACAAATGTGTTCTATGAGTGGAAAGTTTAGTAATTAACATGCTAATGTACATATACATCAATTATGGGAATGAAATTTTACCAATCTTATTATGTACAGATTATACTAAGCTCCATGGAGTGTTTATACTGATTGCCATCTGCAAACTTAATACTTAAAACTTAATGAAACCAACTTGACTGGTAATGAAATAAAATGAAACAAAAACAAATGCATTTGGTGGCGCATTTTAAAATGAACATGGCAACAATAACATTTAACAAGTTCAGCAAGCCTGCCTCCCTCCAAAATCTCATTAGACCAGAGCGAAACTTGTTGTGCTCGTAAGATCTTTATTGCTATAAGGAACTAAAGCCTCATCATGAACCAGCAATGCAAAATGTTTGCTAATTTTATTGTCTTCAATAATTACGGACCTAATTTAAATGATTCTTTATTTGAAAGAATTTTTTAATTCCTTAATTCAGCAGATAGGATGACTTTTGAACTTGTGGTTCATGGGAGGGATTGCAGGACTCAGTGGAGGTTTGCGCTCTCCGAGTGCTCTTGATTGGGTAGTAAAATATGCACTCACATGATAACTGGCAACTTTCTCTCTGTCCAAGGTCTTAAGTACCCTGACATAGCCATTGTTCTGGTTGACGCTGAAAAAGCCCTCATCCACTCCAGGTCCGATTAAAGAATACATAATATTTGTCCGGGTTTCTTCATCCGATCGGATCTGAAATCAAATGCACACAATTTTTTAGATACGTGGTACATACCTGTTTTAAGCATTTTACTGACTGATTATTCTTTTTCATAACTGAATTTATACCACATTAATGTTATATTCTTAGGTCTATTTGGTAGTGATTAAGGTAGTGATTAACTTTATATACTATACTCTAAATTGAAAAAGAAGTGCAGGATACAAAAAAAAAAAATAAAAAAATATCAACAGGTTTATAACCAAACACATTACAGTTTCAATAAAAATCATCATGTGGCAGCTCTTAGGTTTGGGATACAGAAGACTCAGCGGCGGACGGATATTTCACTCAGTTTAATCAGTTTTCACTCTTACTTCCCTCTGCTTTTCAGCGGCTTAATTATACTGTTGCAGACAGTATACACACAATACTCATATTGCTAACTCTTTTATTACCAGCATCTCTCTGTAAGCACACAGAACAAAAACATACGTGCGAGTAAACGCAAACAATATAACGTTTTTGTAATTTAACAATGAAAAATGCTCATATGGTGATGTTTTTGGTTGAAAAATTAGTATTTATGGACAAATTATGGTGCCACAGAAGAAGCCTTCAGGCCAGAGAAGTTCACACTTTGTGGTTTCTCGTAACATGAACAACTGCATTTTTTTTGCAGTTGTTCTGTTTGATGCACTTTATTCATGTATGAGAACAGAGACATTATTAAAGGCATAATTATTGGTTGCTTTTAAAACATGGGTGATAACAGGTACTGACTTGTTTCGTGGATGTTGCATAACATTAATAAGGTAACAATGAACCAAAAAGAGTAACTTGTGTTATTCTTTCAATATTAAGTGGGGGTGAAATAACAGGACATACAGTATATCAAATAGAATACTTCCGTTTTACGAAAATCATTTTGGAGTATGTATGTATAAAATGAATGTAATATACAGTGTTTGTATAAAATAGTAAAAATGAATGTGATGTAAAATAATAATTATATATAACTTCTCAAATTCAAGGATGTTACAGAATTCAAAAGATTTCAGTTTTGCCAATCAGGACGCAGACAATCGAAAGTTTATCTGCTGTCTTTATGACTGTGTCGACACGGCTGCTATATTGCTCCAAAGAATTACATCTTAAATATAATATAAAAGCAAAACACAGTTTGCAACGACTATGAGTGATTTCAGACATGCCACTTTTTGTTTAAATGTAAATAAAAGGTAAGAAAAAAAATTTCCACAATGATGCCTCTTGTACATCGTCTTATCTTTTGGGAGAAGCCTGTGTCATTCACGGTCAAAAAATAAATAAATAAAAAATTGCTTGTTGAATAAAAGTAACTTTTTTTTAAAGTCAAAATTTGGCAGGGGAATTAATAATTTCGGGCTTGACTGTAATGGTAATTGTAGCCCTAAATCATTTTAGTAAAAAAAAAAATTACTGTATATCACCAGCAGTTTGGCTGTGCAGAGGACGTGCTAAGCGCTACACCACCATGGACTGAGTTCCAATAAGATTGAAATGTTTACACATATACAACCATTCACACGCACACTCACACCTAGGGGCAATTTGGAACAGCCAATTAGCCAACTGTACATGTTTTTGGAATGTAGGAGGAAAGCGGAGTACCCGGAGGAAACGCACGCACGCACTGGGAGAACATGCAAACTCCACACAGGGACGCCTTCGCCAAGCCAGGACTTGAACCCAGGTCCTTCTTGCTGTGAGGAGAACGTGCTAATCGCTACACCACCATGGACTGAGTTCCAATGAGACTGAAATGTTTACAGAATAATCACGCAACAGCCCTGAAGTCATTGGTAGCAGCTGATGAAAATGAAAGTAAATGAAAGCAAAAATGGGTCGTGACTCAGCCCTTTGTGCCAAAATCTGTGACAGGACCGTTTATCAATTAAAAAAAACCATTTCTCAGCAGTAGACTGAAGAGAAGATAAACCTTTCAACATCTGCTGTACATGATAATGAGAAGAGATACGGCTAGTGCCATGTCTATTTTTAACTCTGTGGCACTGTGCAAGAACCAGACAACCCACAAGATGTTCATTTTGAGAAAAAACAAGATGAGTTTTTGTTTTTCTAAAAAATAAATAAATAAATAAATGGATAATTTAATAAAACTTGGAAAATGGCATCTTTCACTAATACTGTTGTAACAATTTTATAGATTGTACTATGAAGCCTAAGGTCTATAATAGTACACTGGACTCACTTTTAATGGTCAAGTGGGTTATCTGGTTCTTGCACGGTGCCACAGAACTGTTTTAAATAGGAAAAAACACCTTCAATATCCTAACATAATGCATTGCTTAATCTGGCATCTACCATTTTCACACCAAACCGGCTATTAATGTCAAAATGTGATGAACCTGAATTCAACTGTGATGTTGTTATACTCGGCTATTCTTTACAGCAGGTCGGCTAAATGCAAATAGGCCATAAAAAACCCTCTCAGAATGTATTTTTTTTTAGCTATCAATTTTTTTTCCACTAAATAACACACAAAGCTTAAATTTTTTAACATTTTCAGATTGAATATCTTTTCTTAGGTGTGAGATCCAAGGGAAGCAATTATGGCGATTTTAGGTTTGATTGAAATTTAAACGGCAATACCTATGAAAAAGTACCGCAAAAACAACTGAATTATTTGAAAGACAATAAAGAAAAATCTTCCATTTCAGATGGTTTAACCTTGGTACTATTTCATAGGTAGGAGATACAGAGATTTTAAAATCGAACAAAGGCTTTCATATATTCCTACCTATGAAAAAGTACCAACCTCGGTACTTTTCATAGGTAGAACGCATTCATAACTGAAAACGCTAGAAATAAATTGTCCGTCCTGAAAAAAAGTTGACATTAGGGGTCTGTAACTCAAGGGCAGAGTAGAATATGGATGTAACATTTCAGATTATCCTTATTGGTACCAAGGTCAAACATTATGAAAAGTTTCATGAAAATCTGAGTCATGCGTGTACGGTGACCCCCGTGAATCTGGATGATATTCTCAGAAAACGCCTCTTAAATCTGCTTCAAATCAAATCGTTCACAGCTTTCTTAGTTTATCCGAATCACACTTAGACGACCTAAAGTCTGTGCTCGGAGTCTGTGAGCACAAAAGCAGGAACTACAGGATATTCCTGCGGACGCAAACCTTTATCCTTTGTTACTAATAAACATAAAGGTCAAAGCCACACAAACTATTTCCAATGTATTTTATTATGAAGTCTTTTATTATGATGTACTTTCATCATGCCTTTTAATGCAAAACTATTTAACTAATTGCAGCCTTTTAGTTTCATAGTAAGTGCAAGTAATTTTATAACTGTGTGTACTGTGTGTCTTCGACTGTATAAACACTCACTTTGGCAATATATTCTTTTTTGATATAACTTAATTCATTCTCAAACAGCTTCTCTGGAGGGATGATCCATTCTCTTTTCTGTCGATGAAGTGTTTGCGGCTCTGCTTTATCAGCTTCGGCCCAGATGACCTGTTTATACACAAATACATTCACGCAGTCATACTCCAATCATATCCATAAACCAAAAAAAATTTACACTGTTCAAAAAAATCCATATTGTAATCATATCCACAAATAAAATAAATAAATAAATAAATAAAATTCAATACCATTGTTCTTTAAAAAAAAAAAAAACGCCTGGAGTTCT
Source organism: Neosilurus mollespiculum (assembly GCA_030014195.1). Lineage (NCBI taxonomy): Eukaryota > Metazoa > Chordata > Actinopteri > Siluriformes > Plotosidae > Neosilurus > Neosilurus mollespiculum. The sequence goes on along the minus strand of JAQMYF010000010.1, from coordinate 20,741,766 downwards.
GTGCTTTATTTTAAATTAAAGTTACAATGATGTGACTACCCACTAACTGATAGCTATTATTTTCCTATTACAGTCATTACCCTAATTGGCAACTGACGGCAATTAAATGGGTTGAATCTGAAGTTTAATAGTGCAAAAAACAAGCATAATGAAATTACAGCACAATTACTTTGTGTTTGTGTGAAAAGTTGAAGAATAAAGCGTTATGGGCTGTGAACAGTGATGTTATAGATTAGTATTATTGCTATGGTGTTGTATTATTAGGTATATTATGAAACCACACTAGAACATTAGCTGTGTCTGCACATAGGCCTGAAAGCAAATGCATATGTATGTCATACTGAATACTACACGTCGATAACCCTTGCGCCACAAATAAATAAATAAAACAACTAACAAAATGAATAAATCAATTATTTTTAGTTATTAAAACGTTATTGATGCTGGAAAAACAAACAAATAAATAAATAAACAAACAAACAAACAAACAAACAAACAAACAAACAAACAAACAAAACAACATTATTAAAAAAAGACAGAAATAAAAGAAATATTTCGATAACGATTCTTGTAACACATTATAAAATAAGTTTTGATGGCACAGCACAAAAAGATGTCTACTAAGGTTGTGAGGAGGCTGGAGCCAATCTTAGCCAGCACTGTTCGAAGGCAGGATGAAACCTGATCAGACTATTGCAGGGCCAAAACACACCCAACCATTCACACTCACACCTAGGAACTGCCAAAGTTCATGCCTTTGGACTGTGGTGCACGCAGAGAAAACCCACAGAAGCATGGGGAGAACATGCAGGCTCCATACAGAAACGCCCTTGCCGAACCTAGAATGCAGGACCTAGGAACAATTTGCAACAGCCAAATAACTGGTCTTAGCCTAATATGCATGTTTTTGGACTGTGGGAGGAAACCGGAGTACCGGGAGAAAACCTATGCAGACACATGCAAACTCCACGAAGAAATGCCCTCACTCAGCCCGGGAGTCGAACCCACTACAACACTGTGCTGCCCAGTGATAACAAGTAAGCCTCTAAATTCGATTCATGACAGCGTATTGTTTGTTTTAAAACAACCTTGTTGTTACATTTTTTCCTCGATTCTATGTGTGGTTGACGTTAAAGGCCTTGCCGAAGGGCCCAACAGTGGCAGCTTGGTGGTGAAAAGGGCTAGAAACCCTGGCCCTCGGATCAGTAAGCCAGAGGCACTACTTCCCCTCTTTCTTAAGACAATAAACAATTGAAAAGTTAAAAGCAGTGCATTTTCCCACTAGTGACCCCCTGGTACTAACCAAACAAGCATACAATAAAGAAACAAACAAAGAGATAAACAAACAGTTACCTGTGCAACAACAACAAAACAACAACAACAATAATAATAATAATAATAAAAATAATAAAATCTCACAATAATAATAATAATAATAACAATAATAATCTCATAATAATAATAATAATTATAATAATAATAATAATAACAATAATAATAATAAAACACTGGGGGAGTAAATCTTGAGTTTTTATGGTTACTAGGGGAATTTCAGCCAAGAAGTCATCTCAGAGAAAACTCCCTAAGTTTACAACATCGCAACAACATTATATCTCTGATAAGAGATAAACATAGAGATAGAGAGAGAGAGAGAGAGAGGGAGATAAGGGGGCAAGGAGAGAGAGAGAGAGAGAAAGAGAAAGGTACAGAGAGAAAGGGAGAGGTAAAGAGACAGAGTGGTAAAGAGAAAGAGAGGTAGAGAGAGAGAAAGACAGAAAGAGAGAGAAAGAGAGAGAAAGACAGAAAGAGAAAGAGAAAGACAGAAAGAGAGAGAAAGAGAGAGAGAAAGACAGAAAGAGAGAGAAAGACAGAAAGAGAGAGAGAGAGAGAAAGACAGAAAGAGAGAGAGAGAGAGAGAGAGAGAGAGAGAGAGAGAGAGAGAGAGAAAGACAGAAAGAGAGAGAAAGAGACGTGACAATAGAGGCTTTGTTTGCTTTAAACTCACAAACTGTTTATCCAAAGTGGAAGAGGAGCGTGATACCTAAAAAATATATACAGATAAAAAGAGAAGCAGTGGTGGGACACAGTTAGAGACACAGAAAGAGAGAGAGAGAGAGAGAGAGAGAGAGAGAGAGAGAGAGATAAAGCCCTCTGACACACCGCTCCACAGCCGATGTGTAGAAATTAATTGAGTGAAAGAAATCTGCTGTTTAAGGGTGAAGTGGGTTTGTGGGAAGCAGTGAAACAATTGTTTTCTGTCTGCCTACAGCTGTGTATACTTCATTCCCTTCCTCTCTCTCTCTCTCTCTCTCTCTCTCTCATGTCCTCTGGCACTCACCTCTTCTCGCTCGCTCTTTCTTCTCGCTCTTGTATAAATTCATGTTCCTTATTCTCTCACTGTTTTCATATCACGCTCGCCTCAATCACGCCTCCCTTGCTTTGTAATTTTTATTTTCGTTCCATCGTCATTCGGATTTAATTACGCATCCGTGTGTGTGCGTGCGTGTGTGCGTGCGTGTGTGCCTCAATTTGTAAGTGTTTAAGAATAAATGTGTGCGAGGATGAGCTTGTGTGAGAGCTCACTGCGGAATGAACCGTGCCTTTGTGAGAGAATGGTACTTGCTGGGTAAACATTAGTAGAATTAATACATGTTCTTGTGTGCGGCTACGATACGCGTTAGCATGTTGAATAGACGTTTTAATAACAGCTGCATTATAAAGGGGGGAGGGGGTGTGTTTTTTTTTTTTAGAAGAAACGCTTCTGTATAGTCAGCTGCCAAAGAACAACGTACTGTCTAAGAGCTCTCACACAGCGGCGTCGCGATTTTTGCCTGTTTAACGCGTTCTCTGAATGCTGAGTGTCATGTTTAAAATGTTTTATCGCGGGTGGTACGGTAGCCCAGTGGTTAGGGGGTGATCACTCTCGAGGTGACGCGAATAGTTTTTTTGTGATTTTTTTTTTTTTTGAGAATTTTACAATTTTCATCGAGATGTTTTGCGGCTCCACATGCAAGTGAATATTTTGCGGCTTAAATGTGCATATTTCTGTGAGTAATTTGCGATTGGTTTGTGGATGTTTGGTGAAAAAAAAGGGAATCAGTGGCCTTTTGTTTTTCTCGAACCATTTGAACGGTATTAGCATGAATAAAATGCAAATAAAATACGAATGATGACAAAATATACGGAATATGGCGGAAGCCAGCAAGTCCCAAACGTTCCACGTGGGAGTCTCCAACTTGTCGCTTTTCCTTGCAAACGAAAAAGCGAATAATTTGTGAGTGAAACAACAAGTTTGCGACCTTCTCGCGACGTGCCGGCTGTTTGAGAAGAGTTTGACACTACTCCTTGTCAGAGCCTCGTTTTGCGACATTCGCAGAAATTTTAAACATGTTTGAAAGTTCATGAATCAGGCGACCAAAACGCGATGCCATGAATATCGCGCAACAAATTTGGAAACAGTTTGAGAATGAAAAGCGACAACCGCGATCGCGTCAGTTGCTTTTCTGTCACACCTCTAGTGTGATCACCCCTTAGCACTGCCGCCTCACATCACAATGTTTCTGGGTTTGAACCTTTCTGCTTGAGCCTTTCTGTTTGTAGTTTGCATTTTCTCACATTGCCTACGTGGGTTTCATCTGGGGACTCTGGTTTCCTTCCACCGTCCACAGACATGTGGGTTATATCCACTCTGCTGCTTTGAATTTTTCCTATGTGTGAATATAGCATGAACTGTCTCTGTGTTGGCCCTGTTCAGGCTGTACTCCACCTCTCATGTGAAATAAGGTGAGACCGAGTCCAGCGCACCTGTGGTCCGTGAGCATTATGGGATGGATGGATTATTTTTTATATTGCGGGAAGATGTGTAGCCAGTATCTATTTCAATAATGATTTATAAAACGCTTCCAGTTGTGCTCATTCTTCATTCAAAAAAACCCAACAAAACGATTTATCTTACAGGGAAACCGGAGCCTATCTCAGCCGACTCTGAGTCAAGGCGGGGTACACCCTGAATCCATTACAGGTCCAATTCACACTCACCCTCACACACAGTGGCAATTTTAAACAGCCAATTAGCCTAAGGTGCATGTCTTTGGACTGTTGGAGGAAACCAGAATACCCGGGAAACCCATGCAAGCACGGGGAGAACATGCAAACCCCACACAAAAACGCCTCCACCGAGCCCGGGACTCGAACCCAGGACCTTCTTGCTGTGAGGTGGGCGTGCTAACCACTGGGTCACCGTGTCGCCCCGTGCTCATTCTTGCTTTCTGTTTATTGGCACAACAGCACTAACGCTAGGGTCATGTCACAGTGCGTTATGTGATAGCATTTTTTTCCCAGTATGAGTAAATGATATGATGTCAAAGTGAAACGTTAGCATTAGCATAGTGATACGTGGTATGGATGCATCCCGAGTGCCGTTCGGCGCACGTCCCTCCCATGGTATTATACAATGTACACAATGATACGTCGATACTGCGCGGCCACACAAACACTCTGAAGGATAAAAGACGTTTTGGCTTTGGGCCAGAAAGGATCTCAAAGCCTCCTTTAGCAGCTCTTGCAGGAAAGAGAGGAGTATCGATCCGGTCTCAAGGCATCGTCTGCGTAATTGTGCGTGTGTGTGTGTGTGTGTGTGTGTGTGTGTGTGTGTGCACGGGCGTATGAGTGCACAAGAGTCACATAAACCAAGATCCCCAAGCTTTAAAATGGATTATTCAGCAAGAATAGTATATGAGGCAAGAAAAATGCGAAGGAGGGGAGAAGATAAATCAAAAAGTTTTCAAAGACTCGGGTTGAGTCGCCGTGAATCGGCGATCGGGGTTGATGTGCGTGTCCGTCGACTTTCCGTTCATTGTCTCTATAGCTGAGGAAATCAAGCAGGCTATCAACCTCAACTTATCGACCTGACAGGCATCTTCACACACACACACACACACACACACACAAATACAACCCTCTGTCTTATCACCTTCTCTCTTTCACCACTGGATAAACACAGCTGAAGATAGATGCTACGCTCGCTGGCTGTAACGCAGCACCGATGGACCTTCTCCGCTCTTCGTGTCCGCGGCGATGCAGGAGCCGAGCACGTCGTAAGCATGAATAAATAATGGATAAGCACGCGCTGCTCAGGCAGGACATGATGGCGTGCTTGTTGAAAAGAGCTTCCTTTTGCAATGCAACTGATTTAATAACGTCAATCACCGGCTTCTGATTTCTAATTGGGTAAAGGACGGGATGGATTTAGAATAATAGAAGCACTTATTGTAAACGTCCAAAGTAAAAAAATATACATCCAGTAGTTAAAGGAAGGATTTGGTGGAGCGTCAAGTGAGAGAGTGAGAGAGAATGTGTGTGTGTGTGTGTGTGTGTGAGACAGAGAGAGAGAGAGAGAGAGAGTATGTGTGTGTGTGTATTTGGGAGAGAGAGAGAGAGTATGTCAATGTGTGTGTGTGT
>JAQMYF010000010.1:20721984-20736206 GCA_030014195.1 Neosilurus mollespiculum | reverse complement strand
CTCCCTTTATTCATGCATCCATTAGTACTTTATTCATTTAATTCATTAATTTATCCATCCATCCATCCATCCACCCATCCTTCATTCATGCATCCATTAGTACTTTATTCATTTAATTCATTAATTTATCCATCCATCTATCCATCCATCCAATCCTTCATTCATATGCCCACTAGAACTTTATTCATTTAATTCATTCGTTCATTTATCCATCCATCCATCCACCCATCCATCCATCCCACCCTTCATTCATGCATCCATAAGTACTTTATTCATTTAATTCATTCATTCATTTATTTATCCATCCATCCATCCATCCATCCAATCCTTCATTCACACATTCATTAGTTCTTTATTTATTTATTTCATTCATTCATTTATTCATCCATCCATCCATTCATCCATCCATCCAATCCTTCATTTACACATCCATTAGTTCTTTATTTATTTATTTTTTTATTTAATTCATTATTTATTCATCCATCCATCCAATCCATCCATCCATCCAATCCTTCATTCACGCATCCATTAGTTCTTTACTTATTTAGTTCATTTGTTCATTTATTCATCCATCCATTCAGTCATTTTTCCATCCATCCATTCATTAATTTATTCATCCATTCATCCATCAGTTCCTTCATGTATCCATATATGTATTAATTCACCCATCCACTCATTCATTCATTCATAATTTAATTAATTAATTCATTTATTTATTCATTTATCCATTCATCAATTCATTAATTCATTTGTCCATTAATTTATCCATCCATCAATTCATCCATCCATTCATCCATCCAATCTTTTATTCAAACGTCCATTAGTTCTTTAATTAATTAATTCATTCATTCATTTATTTGTCCATCCACCCAGTTATTCATCCACCCATCCATCCAATCCTTCATTCAAATTTCCATTAGTTCTTTATTTATTTAATTCATTTGTTCATTTATTCATCCATCCATCCATCCATCCATCCATCCAATCCTTCATTCATTTATTCATTCATTCATTCATTCATTTATTTTCCATCAATTCCTTCATGTATCCATATATTTATTAGGTCATTCATTCATTCATTCATTCATTCATTCATTCATTCATTCATCAGTTATTTAATTTATTCATTTATCCATCCATCAATTAATTCATTCACCATTTAATCATTTAATTATCCATTAATTCATTTATCAATTAATTTATCCAATAATTCATTGATCAAATGTTTTAATTCATTAATTGATTGATTGATTGATTGATTGATTGATTGATTAATAAATTAATGGATGAATAAATAAAGTGATGACTAAATGGATGAATTGATGAATTAATGGATGAAGGGATGGATGGATAAATTAATACATAAATAAATCTATAAATTAATGAATTGATGAATAATATGATAAATGAATTGATGGATGAATGCATGGAAGGATGGATAGATGGATGGATGAATAAATAAAATAATTAATTAATGAATGAATGATGAGTGAATGAATGAATGGAAGAATGAATGAGTAAATTGGTGAACGAATGGATGTATGAATAAATGAATGGATAAATGGATGAATAAATGACTGAATGACTGAGTAGATGGATGAATGAATAAATGAAGGAACTGATGGATGGATGGATGACTAAATGGATAAAATGATGGATGAAAGGATAAATTAATGGAGAAGTGAATGAATGAATTGATGGATGGATGAATGAATAAATAAACGAATGAATTAAATGAATAAAGTACTAATAGATGTGTGAATGAAGGATTGGATGGATGGATGGATGGATGGATGGATAGATGAATAAATGAAGAAATGAATTGAATAAATAAAGTACAAATGGACATTTAAATGAAAGATTGGATGGATGGGTGGATGGATGGATGGGTGGATGGATGGATGGATGGATGGATAAATTAATGAATTAAATGAATAAAGTACTAATGGACGCGTGAATGAAGGATTGGATGGGTGTATGGATGGATGGATGGATAAATGAATGAATGAATTAAATGAATAAAATACTAATGGATGCGAGAATGAAGGATTGGATGGATGGGTGGACGGATGGATAAATAAATGAATAAAATTAATTAAATAAATAAAGTACTAATGGACACATGAATGAAGGATTGGATGGATGGGTGGATGGATGGATGGATGGGTGGATGGATGGATGGATGGATGGATGGATAAATTAATGAATTAAATGAATAAAATACTAATGGATGCGTGAATGAAGGATTGGATGGATGGATGGGTAGATGGATGGATGGATGAATAAATGAACAAATGAACAAATTAATTAAATGAATAAAGTACTAATGGATGCGTGAATGAAGGATTGGATGGATGGGTGGGTGGATGAATAAATGAACAAATGAGTTAAATTAATAAAGTACTAATGGACATGTAAAGGAAGGATTGGATGGATGGATGGATGGATGGGTGGATGGATGGATGAATAAATGAATTAATTAATTAATTCAGTAATGTATTTTTTAATTTATCCATACATCAATCTAGTCATCTTTTCAATAATTCATATGCCGAACCACCTTATCCTATTTGAGGCACTGGGAGGCTGGAGCCTATCTCAGCCGACTCTGGGCAAAGGCTGTCTATCAGTTCAAACTTTTGGATCTAAGCCATTGAGAGTTTCCATGCCTGGGCGCTTTACAGTTAATACGAGCGAAAACATGCTACGTAGTTCTTCAGTGGTTAGCACGGTCACTTCACAACAAGCGGGTTCTGGCTTCAAACTTGCCTTTGTGGCCCTCTGTGGAAATTGCATGTCGTTTTCCTGCCTACTGGGTTTTATCTGGGTACTTTGTTTTTTCCAATAGTCCAAAGACATGAAGATTAGGCCAAGTGGCTGTTTAAACTGCCCATACTTTTGAATATAAGCGTAAATGGATGTGTGTGTGTGTGTGTGTGTGTGTGTGTGTGTGTGTGTGTGTGTGTGTGTGTGTGTGTTAGCCTTAGAATAGACTAGTGATCTCTCCAGGGTGTACTAATGTCAGCTGGGATTGGATTCCGCATTCCCACAACCCACAGTGAATAAGTGTTACTGAATGAATAAATAGAATGAGTTCATGAAGTGATTTGACAAAACAAATAAACAAACCAAAAAAAACCCCCTTTGGAATCGTAAAGCATGCCATCACTCTGGTTATGTTACTTTGCGTGTTCATTTTTTTACACCAGCATGTTAGACAAATGTTTGTGTATGTTAAGGTTGATACTTAATAATAAATCCTTCTTTGGCTTCATTTAAGTGCAAGGGAACATCTCTCTAATCACTTACTCTCACTTACCCGTTTGCCAAATCACTTAATCCTGTTAGGGTCACATCGAAGCTGGAGCCTATGTCAGCCGACACTGGGTGTAGGCGAAGCACACCCTGTGAGGCTGACGTGCTAACCGCTACATCACCATGCCTCTCGAATCACTTTGCTTAAAATAAATAGGCAGTGGCAGCAGGTCCTTATCTGAGAATTAATATGTGATTAGCAATCAGGTGACCTGAAGAGAGAAAGTTCCAGACTACACCTTAAAGTCTATAGTCTATAGTCCTAATTTACTCGAAGGTCTGTACTACATCGTTTTTTAAAAAAAATTGTTTCGTTTTGCAATAGTTTATATCAACACTGCCCTGCCATGGCCTGGCGAGCTGTCCAGGGTGTACTCTGCCCTTGCCCAGAGTCGGCTGAGATAGGCGCCAGCCTCACCACGCCCCTAATTAGGTTTAAGCGCTTCAGAAAACGAATGAATGGATAAATATATCAACACCTCCGCAGACAGTTCTTGCATCACTGTTATTCCCCTGCATTCTTAGCCTCCTGCTATTCAAAATGTTATTATTACTGGAATGAATCACAGACGCTATTATATATGAACATGCAAATATTCTCCTTCCTGGCTGGGACCCAAAATTACAATTACAGAGTAGATTCTACTTTAACAACCAGTGATGTAACAGCTAAATATACAGTTTGTAGTATGTAGCGAGCAAATGCAACGACATTTCGTTCTGCATACACCTGTATATTTGAATGACAAATAAAGCTAAGTCTAAGTCTTAGTTTATAACTTGTACAATCAAAGTGTAATTCAAATTTCTATCTGGACTCGGTCTATCTATCTATCTATCTATCTATCTATCTATCTATCTATCTATCTATCTATCTATCTATCTATCAATCAATCATTGGGAGACTTTCTTGATTTACTGAAAAAAGCAGAACCTATTCCCTAGGGCAAACATTCATTCACGCTCAATTTCAGACATACAAGGAATTTGGAGTAGCCAGCTGATCTAACATGCGTGTCTTTATATGAGGAAAACCTGGAGAAAACCCCCAAAGCACAGGGAGAACATGCATATGCTACATAGAAATGCCCTTTTTGACCATGGGCTTGAATCCAAGACCTTCTTGCTGTGAGGCTAAAGTGCTAACCTCTATGTCACCGTGCCGTACCTCCCCATACACTTCAGTGTATGATTATTCTCATATGTCCAATCTCTGATGAATTTCCCCATTGTGGGACAATAAAGGATTATCTTATCTTATCGACTTAACACTCACTCACTCATTAATCCTACTAGGGTTGCACAGAGGCTGGAGCCTATCTCAGCCGACACTGGGCGAAGGCACCAATTTCTCTCTCTCCCTCTCTCTTGCTCTCTCTCTCTCTCTCTCTCTCTCTCTCTCTCTCTCTCTCTCTCTCTCTGTGTGTTTTTGCTGAGGTACACATGCTACTTCTGAGATACCACTGATCCTGATCCTTCTGCTTTCTGAATCCTGTGATCAGTCCTGATGTGCTACTACTGGTTGAAGTTCTCATCTTAGAAAGACTTCGCTCCTGCTGCCGATGATCCATATGGACCTAAATATTCACGCAGAAGCTGTGAAGTGGCTTTTCACTGCTGGTGAGATAAACTATTTTACTAAAAGTGATTTAGGACTACTAAAAAGTGATTTACTAGACTTCATGTTAAACAAAAGAAATGTTATAAAGTGCTACTGCTGCCAAATGAGGATGGGTTTCACTTTTGAGTCTGGTTCCTCTGAAGGTTTCTTCCTCGTGTCGACTGAAGGAGTTTTTCCTTACAACCACCACTGCTGCAGGCTTGCTCAATGGGGATGAGGGTTGGTAGAAGAAATGCTTTAATTCTGCATCAGATTTGTTTTCACTATGTAAAACTGCTTTGCGACAATGTCAATAAACAAACAAACAAAAAAAAGCTATACAAATTAAACTGAATAGGGCTGTGGTGGCTTAGTGGTTAAGGTTCTGGATTACTGATCTGAAGTTCAGGGGGTTCAAGTCCCAGTACCCCCAGGCTGCCACTGTTGGGACCTTGAGCAAGGCCCTTAACCTTTAATTGCTCAGTTGTATACAAAAACAAAAATGAAAAATGTAAGTCACTCTGGGTAAAGATGTTTGCCAAATACAGCCAATGAATTGAATAGAATTGAAGTACACACACAATCATTCACACTCATGTACATACCTAGGGGCAATTTGGAACAGCCAATTGGCCTTATGTGCCACCTAACATCCAAACATAAATGCCCTACCCCGAGATTCAAACCCAGGACCATCTAGCTGTGAGGTGAATATGCTAACTATCAGTCAACTTAACAGCCAATCAACTTAACCGTTTCAGACAAATGCTTCATACCAGCTTTTAAAATGCTTAGCAACCCTTTTGTGTGTCTTTTATGAGGTACTGTTTCTGTTTCTTGATAGTGAACAGCAGAGGGCTTTTACAATAAATGCATCCCTTTTTTCTTTCCTTCTTTCTTTCTTTTTAAAAGTCCACTTTTTTCCCAGAATCTTCTTTCTTTGTCAATGGCACCTTTGGAGAAATGGTACTCTATTGTCCACATTATGTTGGTTGGTGAATTAGCAGAAAATCAAAACTGGACTTGTGGTCATGGTTAATCATGAGTGTCTCTGTATATTCGCATTTGTCCTGGTCATAGTAGATCCAAGATTGAACAAGGACAACTGGATATGCTTGGGCTTCTTGAAAAACGAGGTTACTGTTTTCCACTGGCCAGATTTCTTTCCAAACCATTGTTTTTTTCTTTCTAAAACTCTAGAAATGCACAGTATAAAACTAAAGGTTTTTCTGTTTTCACTGTTTTTGAGTTGGAGGAAGACAAAGGAAAGTTTCAGATGAACTCATACAAAGAGAGAGAGAGAGAGAGAGAGAGAGAGAGAGAGAGAGAGAGAGAGAGAGAGAGAGAAAGAGCGAGAGAGGAAACAATGCCAACAGTTTAGTCATCTGTTCTTTTCACAGATAAGTGAAAATATCTGGGTGTGTGAGGAGGGGATGACACAAAAGCAGGAGGGGAGAGGGAGCCAGAAAGAAAAGCCTGGATAATATGCTACAGTTGGTCCCTCCTACAGCATTCCTCCATGCTATCTTTAATCTTGCATGAGCGGCTTGTTCAGAAGAGAAATGTCCCATACCCTTCATGTATTTTGTGTTTGCAATGTCAATGTTTTACAGTGTATTCAGGCCAAATTTATAATCTGTAGAGCTATAGACAAGATAACAAACCTATGTACAACTGCTTCTATTTGAAATATCACCACCTAACCTCATAGGTTAATCATTATCATGACTACAGCAGTAAAAACGCACTCAGTGCTTGGGAGACCATGGACTTTACTAGAAACATGCAAGAGGAATTTTTTTTATTTAAGTTCTCTCAAATTCTTAGCAGTCTTATTTATTATTATTATTATTAATATTACTATTATTATTGTTGACATGAAATTTCATGCATTCTTGGGTCAGAATGGGATCAAATGTCTTGTATAAACACACTATAAACTGTTGCTCATAAAGACTGACACATAGCAAATGGCCTGAGATCTGAGATCAAGCAATGCTAAATCTTATCTCTGTAGTTTCTGGGTGGTGTTATAATGCTAGCATTGGACATCTCAACTTCCTGAAATAAATCTATTTGTCATAGAGATTGATGAGATCTGAGGGAGTTCCTCAGGGGTGTATGCTTTGTCCATTGTATGCCAGGTTTTATTTGTTCATTTAAGCAGTGTGAAGGTGTAGTCGAAATAAGGCTTGAAGAGTGTTGTGGGTGAACACCGACATACTATTTTTGCTGTAGACATAGGCAAACACACAAATAAATAAATTACCTGATTTGACATGGAGATTGGTTACCGTCACCTTGCACGAGCACTGAACACATCAAACCCCACCTTTGTCAACCACAGCCCACACTTTCCAGAGCAACGTACCTATGAGAAGTTCCCTAGGTTCTGCAGAAATTGTGCATTGCCCGCCCATGCATGACCCATGTTGTAACACCACCCACCCACTTGAGGTCAGGGCACCCTTTCATATATGGTAAAGGACTCTGGCACACACCTTTCAATCTGACCTTATAGTGAAACATTCAGAGTATCCTCTTCATTCAGTTTATCATTCGAATCGGCAGAATTTCTTGTTACCTTTATGGCCACTTTCCTTTAATTTGTACACTGTTCTAATCATTCTAGTCTAGCATTGTGGATGTGAAAAAAGCTTGCTAGATTTTTGATTGCTGTCACATTGTTATCGATAAACAAGCTAATAAACAAACTAATTTGTCACAGAGATAATCAAATCTCTTGAAGGTCCTCAAGTCTGCAGTCACCTTAATGGCAGAAGCGGTGTTTTCCAGATCACATAACACAGAGTGGCCTGCAAAATGACCGCCCAGGACTACATCATCAGAAAGGCTGCAGTTGAATAGTCCATCATATATCATTTTCCTAACCACTTTTTCTTGTCCTTGACACTAATGTCATGAAGTCAAGAAAAGGTGTAAGGAAATATGTATAAAGGTATAGGAAAAGAAAACTGTGATGCTAGGGGAATCTAAGTGCACTTATACTGGGCTAGAAGTTATTGAGCAAGTTATTGATGCGGCTGTGCATGTGAAACTACAGTGTTTTGAAGATGGACTACAAAAAGTGCATGCTCACCTCAACCATGTGGAATATCCAAGTCTTGTTGCATGTGATCACGTTCTTTGAAAACATTCGTTCTTTTGGTTTTATCTTGTTCCAAAATGTCAGCACCAATTTGCAAAATTTGCTCACCGTTCTCTTTATCGAAGGAGACCTTTTCTGCAGTTATTCTGATGCTTAACCGACAATCGCTTGGAACAATTTGATTGATTTGTTTAAGCATTAGTGTACAACGTTCATCATCGACATCCTTTTTTTTTTTTTTTTTTTTTTGTTCAATTTCACCAAAAATTTAAAACTGAAGTGCTTCTTGAACTATTTTTAGCACGGCAGAAAACACACCTACTTCATTCACTCGCTCATTCATTTGCCGAACCGCTTAATCCTACTAAAGTTGCAGGGAGGCAGGAGACTTTTGCAGCAAAATCTTCACAATCATTTGCACAGCAAATCCACACCTAGGGGCAATTTTGAACAGCCAATTAGCCTAACGTGCATGTCTTTGGATTGTGGGAGGAAACCGGAGTACCCAGAGGAAAACCAACGCAAGCACCGAGAGAACATGCAAACTCCACACAGGACTCGAACCAGGACCTTCTTGCTGTTGGGAATACGTCCAAACCACTACACCACCATGTCAACCACACCTACATCAAACAAGGCTGTTTTCACCAGATGTTTATTTTTGCCTATTGGTCAGTGTGGCAGCACAGTGGCGTAGAGTTAGCACGTCTACGTCAGTGAGAGTGAGTGTGAATGGTGTTGCCCTACAATGGTTTAGGTTTCTCACGTCCCTAGTAAGATTAAGCGGTTCAACGAATGAGTCCTGAAGTCCTGCTGCTTTGAAATGTGACGGCTTTGAAGGAAAACCTAATGACGATAATGTATTGTGAAGTTTAAAGAGTGCCTTCATGGAAACTAAAGGTCATGAAGAAAACCAAGCTAACCCCACCCTTATCTGTAATTATCTTTAAACGTTTAAAGGTAACACAAGGTGAAATTTGGGAAGGTGCATTTCGAAAGGTCATGAGACGTATATAAATAATGCAATACATCATTCACATGAGTGTGAGTGTGAATCGTTGTGTGTGTGTGAGTGTTGGCCCTGCAATGGTCTGACGAGCTGTTTAGGGCGAACCATTCTTTGCTCAGAGCACATAGAAAAAGTATAAATTCTTATGTTTAAGGTGTATAATTTAACTGGATAACACTGTGAACAAGACTGCTTCTGCGTGGAGTTTGCATGTTCTCCCTGTGCATGTGTGGGTTTCCTCCGGGTACTCTGGTTTCCTCCCACAATAGAAACATTCGTAGACCAGCGAAATGTCTCAGTGGTTAAGACGCCGTCTCCTGGTGCTGTAGTTCAAATCCGTGCCAACCCTGGTAAAACTTCCCACCTTAATTTGTGACGCACCTTCCATGGTGGTTTGCCAAAGACACTATCTGAACTCAGATAGTCAAACAAGGGCCTCTCTGTTAAAGAACAGGCAAGTCAGTAGTACTGGCTTGCATGCGAGAGTGTGCCTCTTGCTTAACCCGTCATTTCATTCATCAATTCGTTTCATTCATGTATCATGAGGTAGAAGGGTTCCTAACTCCAGGGCGCCGAATAAGCAGCAAGAGTTGTATAGCCGCCAGGGGTTTGAGACTGGTGTGTTCTAGTTCAGACAGTATGACAGCCTTCAATTATTCCGTGTCACTCACTCACAGTGCATAGAAATGAAGTAACCTTGTCTATATAAATGAATGCCATTACACTCCTCCAATGGTAAATACATGAATAGAGAATAACGTCCAGCAAATGGAATAACAGCCAGGAGTCCTGAGGTTGTTACATTTTCCAGTATTGGAAATTTAGGTTTACCATATCCAGCTCCAGATCATTTCATAGTGCTTCCTGAACCTCTGGAACAATGCAAGCTCTGGGGATTATAAAATATCTATCTTCAAGTCCTCAAAGACATGGTTCGAAACCACTTCACCCATGTGACGTCGACATCCCAACCACAACAAAGCTACCAGGTTCATATCTTGGTACACCTAGCAACTTGATCTCATCTGCAGACTGATTAGACTTTATGCAAATCTTGTTCTAGCAAATCTACAATTTTGCATAATATAATTTTTAACTTATTACAGAAAAAAAAAAAAAAAAAAAAGGGGTAAAAACGGATAAACTTTGACCTCTGATTGGACCCCCTGAACATGAAGTGATCAATCTGAATTTTCTCCTGCTTGATAGGCTTACATACTGGGCCATAAAAATCATTTGTAAACTTGATATTTTCGTGTGCACCCTAACTTTGGTAGTGAGTGGTGTAACGTTTACGAGAAATTCACGTTTTATATACAATATTGGAGACACATTGGAACAAATTCAGTACTAATTGGCATGACATGGGTATGGATCGTAATAACATCAGTACATAGCAGAACAAAATCAGCTGAAAAGTCGGAATAACATCGGAATATGACTGACTCAAATTGGGATCATGATCGGTATCATGTGAGCGCACCTTGAGGTTGACGAAGTAATAAAGTCTGTTCACACATATGAACACACCCTCATTGTTTATTCAATCCACAACTAAAAATACATCTATTTTAATTAACAAATAACGGAATACTCTTAAATATCACTCACGGAACTGTACAGTCTTCAGGTATAACTGTTGGAATTTGCTTTTCAGCTTCAGTTGTGATTTTTGGAATTTTAACAGGCACAGACATGTTCATTGAAGTATTGTTCATATTATTCCTTGTTATTTCACTGATTATGTTGATTATTAATTCAGCTAACTGATTTCTAAAGCTTTGTTTATTTTCAGTTAGGGCTGGGCGACAGGACCAAACCTTCATGTCATGCTACAAGTCATTTTATTTCCCAATAACCATACATATCATGATACAGGACATTTTTCTGTAAACTCAAAGAATAAATTAATAAACAATCAGGAATGTACCAGGTATAAAATAGGTCATTATGTTTTATGACAAATTAGCACCTGTGGCTATTTTCTGATAAAAGAAGCACAGTGTAATGTAAAATCTATACAAATAGATATAAGCAGTATATAAAATTACACTAATAAAAACGAAATAAACAAAAATTCCTGGTTTCTCATCAGAACTTTTTGAAAACCTAAATGCGGTATGTGGTTTTTTTTTTGTGCTTGTTTTTAATAGAGAAATAAGGGGGCTGTCGAAGCCTTTTAACGCTAAATGTAAGTAAAGTGACTGAAGCTATACAATACACCCTAGATGACCAGTCTTACATGTACATGTACATTTAACATGCTTTAAACTCTGGAACTCTGAACAACTGTCTATCGAACAGCAGTCTTGCAGTTCCAAAAATCTTCAGAAAATAGAACTATTTCAAACAGAACTAAACCAATCTCAGAATGACAATCACAGCATCCAACACCCAATCACCTTCTGTGTCGTGTTCATGTTGTCTGAGGCGTTTTCTGAGGTTTTGAAGGTGGTTTTTCAAAAAAAAAATAAATAAATAAAATACATTCAGAACCAGAATTCAGAAGGCTGCGGGCGCTGATGAGAATTTTTTTTTTATCTAGCCTGATAAAATTAAGCAAGAATGTAGTATTTTAAAATGATGGAATTATTATTAATAAAAGAGACTCTAAGCTTTAAAATGGTATGGCTAACTCATCATCATCATCATCATTTTTCTGAACCACTTAATCCTTCCCGGGGAGGCTGGCGCCCATCTCAGCCAACTCTGGGCGAGGGCAGAGCACACCCTGGACAGCTCGCCAGGCCATCGCAGGGCAGAAACACGCTGACGGCTATGCAGCCTCCTCTTGACGAAAGTCAGCAATGGTTCTTTTACACGCCTCCCACCATAGACAGTGAGAGACATGGCTGGCATTTGATAACCCAGTTAGCTGCACAGGGGGGACAGCAGTGACAACCCGTTGATAGTGGGGCTTGAACCCCCGACCTTGGGATCAGTAGTCCAGCACCTTACCACCAGGCCACCAGGCCACCACTGCCCCTATGGCTAACTCAATTTTGAATTTTTGGTCACTGTGACTCATTTTGCCAGACTGGGTCACATATGTTCTCACTGGGGGCTTAATCTGTGGAGTTTCCATGTAGTCCCTGTGCTAGCATGAGTTTCCTCCGGGTACTATGGTTTCCTCTCACAGTCCAAAGATATGCAGATTTGATCAGCTCACTCACTCACTTCCCGAACTAGGGTTGCGGGGAGGCTGGTCAGTCGATACTAGGCGAACGCGGGATACACCCTAACAGCTCACCAAACCATTACAGGGCAACACACACAACCATTCTCACTCACACTCATACCAAGGGGCAATTTGGAACAATCCCATTATTGCCTACTGTGCATGTCTTTGGACTGTGGGAAGAGGGCAGGGAGAACATGCAAACTCCACACAGAAATGCCTGAGCCCGGGAATCCAACCCAGGACCTTCTTGCTGTGAGATGGAAGTGCAAAGCACTACACCATCGTGTTGCCATGTTTAGTCAACTGTCTTCTCTAAATTTTCCATAGCTGTGAATGTAAGTGTAAACGCTTGTTTGTCTTTGTGTTTGTCCTGCGACAATTTGGTAACTGGTTTAGAGTGTAGCCCGCCTCTCGGCCAGGGATTGGCTCCAGTTTCTCTGTGACCCTGGTGGATAATCAGTACAGGTAATAGATGGATTATAATTATCAGAAAAAAGGAACTGGGTTATTGTACTTACTTTAAAAAAATGTATTAAAAATGTAAAAAAATTTAATCAACAATTAAAAAGCCGTCCTTTTGGTAAGGCGTGAACGAGGCTGTCTGAATTTTCTCTCATGAGCCAGTAATTCACAAGAAGCTATGTGAAATGTCACCCAAAGTCATCGCAAGTGTTGAAATTCATTCACATCAAGAAAACAACAATCGTGAATCATCAAGTCAGAATCTCCTCAACCTTACTGATATATCACCCGTACCCCGACAGGTGGGAATGTTTTCTTTGGAAGTTTTTGCAGTGTGTGTGATCGTTTGTATACACTTTAAATGGAATGCGTCATCATTTGGGCATGCATACAAGGGTTGGTCTTTAGAAAGCTCAACTCTCTCTTCACCATCTATCAAGTGAGAGTAAATGGCCGGCAAACACTGACATATTTGCATACAAGCAGCTTGTATCACAAAGAAAACACCTCGTTCCCCACCCATATGAGCATGTGCCTGTTTTTTTAAGCATTTACAGTTTTAAGGGGGGGGGGGGGTATCCGGAGAAAGCCTTGGAAGCCCAAGGATATTTGGCTTCCTCAAAGCCATACTTGTAAGTTGTAAAGCCTGAGATTATAAAAAAATCAAGGTATTGCATGGTGCTTGAGGTTACTTATTCTTTGTTGTTTTAGCATGGAGGGAAAAAAGAACACTAAGATTAACTCGGATTGCAAAACTCTCTCTAACCCTGGGTTTACACTGGTGCACCATGTCTCCGCGATATAAAAAAGTATGGAGCTCCATCACTTATGTCCTTGCATGGAGGCAGCGTGCATCCAAGAGATGACAGTTGAACTAATCGTCTTTTCAAGCTTATCAGGATTCAGTGACATAGTTCTCATTTAGGTATGATTATGGGCATGTACATGACCTGAATTCTGAGTTATGTTAAATCTGTGACAGGAAGACACACTTTGGCAGGGACTCCAGTCAGATAACAACAGTCCAGGAAAGGGAGTAGTCCAGGACGTAGGAAACTATGAATTAGTTCTCAGTAGTACATTTCTCCAGAAGGTATGATTGCATGATTTCATTTTGAATTTTGTAAAAGTGCAAAACAAAAAGGCCTTATTAGCATGTCAAGTCATACAATGAGTAGTACTGTGTCATCATTCTTAAGAAACATGGTGAGTCAGGCGGTCGGCACATGGTCAAAGTGTACCACGGTCTGACACACCCAATACAGGTAGATTCTCGGAGCAGATACACACTACCACAGCTATTGCTAACTGAATCTTCGAGGCAAAGAAAATTATTATTTATTTTCTAAATCAGCATTTGACTATCTACTGGCAGCATATAGATGAATAACCTCATATCACATTTATAGCATTTGGCAGATGTCCATATCCTGAGACACCTATAATTATTTCAGCAAAGCCAGATGAGTGACACCAGCTTAATAAAATTGAGAATTGTGTAAAGGACATTAGAGACTGGATGCTTACTAACTTCCTCCTACTGAAC
>JAQMYF010000010.1:20710303-20721884 GCA_030014195.1 Neosilurus mollespiculum | reverse complement strand
TTAGTACACGTAGGACTATACTGTCTAACCCGTCTAACTAAACTACCCAGCATGCTCTGCAGTGCCCTCTATTACTTTCAATTTGGCCTCACATGACCTCAGCACACCTGTCATCACTCACACAGATTACACAATAAATTTTATAGTCACGGAAAATCTTCGTCATTACTGCTCACTTGGCACGTGAACGGCCTTAGGGTTCAACTGCTTGTGGAATCATTGTTCCAACAGTTGAGCGAAGGGCTTTTTATTTAGCGTGGTTCGTCAGGATTGTTGATCAAAGTTCCTCCAGCTTCTCCTCCTATCATTGTTCATTCTGCAGATGTGCGTGATGTAGTCCATATGTTGGATGTAGCAGAAGTTCTGAATGGGTCTGGAGTTGGTCATCTGGTGAACATTTGAGATCTTATATGCCCAGTCCAGCTGTCCTTCAACTTGGGAGGCATGATCTCTCGATCTTCTTGAGAATTTCCAAGCCTGGATACTGTACCACAAAACCAGGACCGAACACATGCTATCAGGATCTTCATCCATGTAGTGAGATAGGTCTGTAATGCAACTCCATTGACGGTCGCTAGACTCTTCTTCCAAGTTCATGTGCAAACTCCATAGTACTGTCCTTGTGCTTCTGCCAGTGTGTACCCAGCCTTTGTATCTCAATATTTTCTATTTTATGTATGATTTCTGCCTGTGTTCTCATTCATGACTCTGTCCCTTGTCTCTGATATCGATCCCCTATGTACACGATTCTGCCGATGCTGTTAGTCTGATCGCCTAACCTCCGCTTGTCTACTGTTTCTGAGTACGGACTGTGATTCCAACCTGGCCAACACCATGAATAAAAAGCAGGGATTTGCAAATTGCATTCCGCTACATATCTGCCACATAGCACTGTTACATTCGGGATAATCCTTGAATCAAACAATGGGCAACAACTCACGGTGTGTCATGGTCAGTGGCACTGAAACCCTAGAAATTCAACTAAATGTTGTCTCAGAAAAATATGAAGTGTTATTGTATGCAGTATGGCTTTCATGCTTTTCAAGGTAAAAAAATTTATTTATTTGGGATTTCTGCAAAAGCAAGCATAGCACCACCAACTGCGTGCATGTGTATGCTTGGGGCTGATTTCTTTTTATAGGGTAATAAGGTTAAGGTCAGGACTCTGGGCTGCCAATACATATGTGAAAATGATTTTTCGTGCTCCCTGAACCACTCACTCATTATTTGAGTCCCCATTTTATATCCGTGCCATCAGGGAGCATGGGGAATCATTTTCACACATGTAATGGCACCCCAGAGTCCTGACCTTAACCCTGTTGAAAGTTTTCAGGATGTGCCGGAGAAGACTTTATGGAGTGGTTAAATTTTTCCCTCATCAATTCAAGACGTTGGATGGAAGTAAATGTTATGTTGCTTAAGTTTGTTGAAACAATAGCATAACGATTAAGTGCAACATATTCATGTATGCAACTTTTTTTTTTTTGGGCAAGGCAGTGTATTAGTGACACAGACTCTCCGTCTGTTCAGTAATACATTATTAGCACTGATTGAAAAGGTGCAATTGAAATACTGTTGTGGGTATAATGAATGCGACTGAGACGGTCTTTTTTTGTTTGTCCATTTTTTTCACCCTAAAATATTTATAAAGCAAAAATTAAAAAGCCCATGTTTTCTAATCAGAGTATGTAAAAGGACATTAACACAAAATTATGTGGGAAACACGACATGAACCCAGTCAAGCATTACAGATTTCAAAATTTAGAAATTACAAACACAGCTGCATATCTCGGTGTGTGTGTCCTCACAGCATCGGAGTGGCACCTCGTGATATAATATGCTGCACAGTTATTGATGCTTATTATATTTTAGCCCCTTCTGTCTAATATCACACCCAGCCGGTAGTGACTGAGTCATAAAGCTAAAAGTGTGTAATGTATGCCGTACATGCTGGATGTTGGATTATTTTCTCCTTTCTTTGATGAAAGAGAGGTCACTCTGGGGCTGCTGTTATTATTGGCAAGGATAGCACCACTCTGTGGGGTCCAGTTGGATGAGCAGGTGGTGGATCTGCTCATTTGGGAGACAGAGATCTCCATCAGCAGAAACTGGCTCTTTTTCACTCACCACGTCTTCCAGTGCACACTGTTTGTCGTGCTTAGTTGCCATAGGGCCTGTCCCAAACCGAAAAAAATAAAAAAAAAAAAACAGCCGCTGTTCAAATATGACAACAGCACTCCAGCAAAAAGTGCACAGCAGGTATAACTGTATCCCATCTGTCCACAAGACTCAGTGGTACTAATGTCCCACAGTTTTAGGAAGCACAGTCTACAGCATGACGTTTTATTTGGATTAAAATATCCAGGATGCTAAGGTGAAGGCAGTAGATTTGTCTTCGCATGGTGCTAACTGTCAGAGTCGCTCCTCCAGCAGCACGAGCTGTAATAAATATCAGCAAAAAACACTGGGAACGTATGTGTTTTATGTTTGACACAACAAGAAAAAAAAAAAAAAAAAAAAACACTGAACCTGTTTTATTTGTAGGTAATCCAAGAGCACATTCCAGTGGTGGCTTAAACCACAAACCATTTCCTGTTGTGATAGTCGCTGTGTCATCTTCAAGACAATAATTATTTTCACTCATGTAACAGAATACAGCTTTCAAGTTAAGTGCTTTATAGGATTTGACACATCAAAATGGATACTGAGATATTTATTAAGTGAAAATATATTGGATATAAACACACGCAAGTGTGTATTACCAGTTATAAGTGTAATGTAAGCTATGAAATATTTCTCATTCATTTATTTGCCGAACTGCTTAATATATAGATAGATAGATGACTCGAAGATAGATAATCCTACTAGGGTCACGGGGAGGCTGCACCCTGTACAGGACTCGAATCCACAACCTTCTTGCTGTGAGGTGCTAACCACTACACCACTGTGCTGCTTCAAAATCAAGTTTTAAATTAGGAAAATAAATAAATAAATAAGGTAAATGATATCTGGATCCTGGTCGAAATATTTCTACTGTCAACGATACCACTTCTTTTTTTTTTTTCTGTAATATTCATTAAATCGTGTTTCTTTATTGCAGATGAATAAAAAGATGACTTTTCTATGCATGGCTGTCTAAAAGGTTGGTTTATTGTTATAGAGTTTTAGGTATTTTCCAACATATGGATTTTTAAGAGAGCAGGAGGGTCTGTATATTAAATCATAAAGAGACTACATGTGCCGCAGTTAATGTACCACTTTGTTACACAAAAATTCCCAACTGTGTCTCTAATGAATGAGGTGTTCTTTGGCGTTCGACTGTAGTGCATGGAACGGAAAGCCTCCTTCCTTGAGATGGCACTAATTAGAGCCTTAGGGAGTTGCAGAAGGAACTGCTAGAAATGACTGCACACCACCAGGCAACTTTCTGAAGAATAGGGGAGTGTTTCTTCCCCGCTTGATCCTGTTATTACTGTCGCATCACCTGTGATCTACCGGAAGTTAGCATGAGAGCTTGTGTTAACGACTTTTGTTAACTTATAGTAGATTTTAGATAGACTGATTTCAATGCTTGGAATGACAGCATTTAGAGATCGGTGCTTATTTACTTTCAGGTTCAATATTACAGAGAAAAGTAGTATTTCAACTGGATTTGTTTTTCTGAAAATATCTTAAACGTAATGTTGCTGGAGGTCGTCTGGAGTAATTACAATCGATTCGCATGAGATAAGCAATCGCTTCCTGGAGCATTTTTCAAATGGAGATTTGCTAGATCTCTTTTCACACAGAATATAATGATCTTTACCGACATGTCAATTCAGACAGAACACATTGTATATTACCCGCGGTTATTCTACTGCTTGTTTTATAGACAGTGTATCTTCCCAGGCAGAGAAACACTCAATCATAAAAATGACTGACATGAAGGATTTGGCCTTGACTAAAATCCCAAAAAATACACTACCAACAAAATCACCTTTCAGCTGCTTGATTTTTATAACGAATCCAGTCTAGATGTGAATAAAATGAAACACATTTTAGTCCTAAAGGGCTTAATGTGAGGTAATTATGTCACGTAACTTCATCCATCCATTTACCGAACCGCTTAATCCTACTAGGGTTGAAGGCTGGAGCCTATCTCCGACGAATCTGGCAAAGGTGGGTTACATCCAGAACAGCTCATCAGGCCATCGCAGAGCCAATATGCACTCACTACTATTCACACTCACACTTAGGGGCCATTTGGACCAGTCATTTGGACCACTCTTTATCCAAAATACAAATACTTGATCGGAGCCATGGTGGCATGGTGGTTAGCACTTTTGATCTCCTCACAACAAGAAGATCCTGGGTTCAAGCCTCATGGCTGACGCGGGCATTTCTGTGTATAGTTTGCATGTTCTGCCTATGCTCGCATGGGTTTCCTTCAGGAACACCGATTCCCTCATACAGTCTAATGGCATGCACATTGGGTCAACTGGCCACTCTTAAGTGCCCATAACTGTGAATGTGAGTGTTAATGGTTTGTGATGGTCTTGCAATAAACTGGTGATCTGTTTAAGGTGTATTCTGTCTTTACTCAGTGTCGGATGGGATTAGGTCCAGCTTGGTTGGAATGACTATATTTTAGCATTGGACACATGGTGGATTAAAGAAATCAAATACACTCATCTTGTTTAATTGATTGATTAAACATGAGACTCAGGTTCGATAAAGAATGGTATGTGGGATATAGGGTAGTAAAGTATAAGACATACGCTAGTGTGTGGAGGTTAATGTTATGACGATGTGTTTTAAAAGTATCTAAAATATCTGTATATTGCTTTAACATGGTTTTGTTCCAGATGTTTCTGCTGCTTTCACAAACACCATACAGTTTAATATGATTCAGCACCAGCAGAGAGAGCCAATTCCCCAAAAATCATTTCTCAGCTCCTCATCGCACCCCCACTTCTGCACGCCTACACTCCCACACTCGTGTGTTAGAGTAGAGTTCGAATCTGTATGTGTGTGTGTGTGTGTGTGTGTGTTAGTCCTCCCTGCAGCCTGTTAATCATAAGAGAGTCAGAAAAGCAAAGGTTTAAGACTGCACATCGTCTATGTGAATAGATGAATGGTCCATTAAACTAGTTTTAGCTCCTTATTAAAAGTTTTACTTCCTGCCATAAACAGGCTGGCTGAGTCCTAAATCCAACACACACACACACACACACACACTTGAAATGCAGACAGTAAACAATCTATTCAGTATGAAATAAAATAATATTGCAATAACCCATTATAGAACATTCATATGTATAATATATGTAAATCAGACCATTTCACTTTCTGTGTGTGTGTGTGTGTGTGTGTGTGTGTGTGGGTTTAGCACAGAGTCTGTTTTGACATTTGTGTGGGGTGTTTCCTCAGGGTTCTCTGCTTCAGTATCATGACATTTACAACTCAGTAAAATGAACTAAATATTGAGACATTTGGACAAAACCACAATAATAATAATTATGAATAAATAAATAAACATGTGAGGTCATATTTCTTTAAAAAAAAAAAAAAAAAAAAACAATCTGTGAGTGATCAAATGTTGCTGAGCCTCGACCGGACCAACTGGAGCAACAATGCTATGGAGCTTACATTCTGTGGTTAAGGGTATATGCAATCCATGAAAATAGGGAAACTTTTTTGGGGGGGGGCTGGGCAGTGTAGTGAAAAATAAGTGAAAAAATTTTATTAGAACCTTCATGTAGTATGATACTATAAGGCAAAGACTCCATGCAGGCAATAAATTGTGTATGGACCGGTGCGTATCACCCGGCAAATTAGCCATTAGCTAGATGCACTCTGCGCTATGTTTTTTAGCAGTTTTCACAGGAACAGATAATTAGCCAAAAGCTACCTCTCATTTATTAAACAAGGTTATAATTAGCAGTTAATTATATGGCATTTCAAAATGATGACCTCATTTAATTCACTTCAGGTGTATTTAATTGTGTACTTCTGAAGTCTTCTCTCATGTCTGTGAGGGCTTTGGTAGTGTCACAACCATTGACTGTAAAAAGAAATGGCCATAGCCTACCATGACGTCACCCACTGGTTTATGTTCTGTTGCTGAACTGGCGTGAGCAAGCCCCAGAAATGTAAAATTTGCCGTTGCCTTTGATTTTTGATTTTGACCAGATTCAAAGACATCTGAAAACACTCGACTCAGGCAAGGCAGTAGGACCAGATGGAGTGAGTCCCCATGTCCTTCTGTGTCCCCCAGCTCTGTGGAGTCTAACAGAGCATCTGCATTCCTGTACCAAAGACACCATGTTCCAGTGGCCCCCAGAATTAGGCACTGACTTCACATATTATGAAGACCCTCGAGAGACTCATCCTGGATCAGCTCTGACCCATGGTTAGACCACATCTGGACCCCCTTCACTTTGCTTACCAGCCCCATCCTGGAGTCGAAGATGCCTTCATCTACCTGCCTAAACATGTCTCCCCCCACCTGGACCAGCCGGCAATCACTGTG
Organism: Neosilurus mollespiculum; assembly: GCA_030014195.1. Classification (NCBI taxonomy): domain Eukaryota; kingdom Metazoa; phylum Chordata; class Actinopteri; order Siluriformes; family Plotosidae; genus Neosilurus; species Neosilurus mollespiculum. Next base: position 20,715,373 of record JAQMYF010000010.1, on the reverse strand, counting down.
GGAGTCATGTTTTTTCACTTCTCCAGTGCATTCAATACCATCAGGCCAACCCTCCTGGGTGAGAAAATCTGACCGTGATGCAGGCAGATGCCTCTCTTGTGTCCTGGATTGTGGACTACCTGACTGGAAGACCACTGTTTGTGGGCTTGCAGCACTACATGTTGGACAAGGTGGTCAGCAACACTGGAGCTCCACAAGGGACGTCCTCTCCCCTTTAATTTTCACCCTCTACACAACGGACTTTAGATACTGCACAAAGACCTGTCATCTTCAGAACTTTTTTTTATGACTCCGCTGTAGTTGGATGTATCAGTGGAGGTGAGGAGAGAAAATATCGGGCTGCGATGGATTCCTTCATCACATGGTGTGAGCAGAATCATCTGCAGCTTAATGTGACAAAGACCAAGGAACTGACGCTGGTTTTTAAGAGATCAAAAACACCAGCGAGCTATGTCCCACTGAACTTCCCCTACAATGCTGTGATCAGGGAGGATTCTCTTCGGTTCTTTATTTTTGTCTTGAGTGGGGGAAAATGCTAGAGAGGGCATCTACCTTGCTGTTCTTGGGTCCAGGACGATAGGACAGGGTGAAATGAACCGTGAGAAGAACAGCAACCAACGAGCTTGATGGAATTAAAAAGTTTGCCAGTTCAAATATATTTGAGGTTCTTATTCTGTCTATACTAGAAACGGAACCTTTGAACCCTCGCGCCAGTGTCACCACTCTTCCAAAACCAACTTAACTGCCAGCAGTTCTCTATTGCCAATGTCATAATTTCTTACAGATGAAGTAATGCAATGAGAAAAAAAAGCACAAGGGTGCACCCTATCATCTTTGGCACAGCGCTGAAAACAGATGGCACCAACATCCACATCTGAGGCATCCACTTCCACAATGATTGGAATCACGTTGTGTCAGAATGGGAGCTAGTGTAAAGCAGCTGAGGACCAGACAGACTGACCTAAAATAGAGGTAAGGGCCATGTGTGGGGTAGCCAGGGTACTATAATTTCTAATAAATCCTAAAAAAACAAATTTATGTATCATATATCTCAAAATATCATTAACTGGTGCTTGAAAGACACTAGGGGCATTAGTGAGCTCAAATGGCATTGCTCGGTACTCGTAGTGTACCATAGGTATGTTAAATGCTTTCAAATAGGATACCCCAATAAATATGGCCAGAACACCCTGTGTATCCCAGTTTATTCAGTGTTACCTCTATATTTCATTAACCAGACATGATAGGGTTCAGAAAAATTTAGTGAAGTCAAGTTGTGGTAATGGGATGCGTGTAGGCCATATCTAGCCTGCGGTGTATGGAACTAATCCTGATGTTTGTGGTTAGATGCAAAAGTTTGACATGGGCTTGATTTTGTTTTCCTTGGATGAATTAAATTGTCTTGTTTTCCAACACATTCCTGCTGAAACATGTATAGCCTCTAACGAAATCTCTCAAGGGCACAAAAACCACACAAGTCAAGACAAGTTTGATTAAAAGCCATGAACCTCTGTACATTTTTCACAGGCAATAAACCCCCAAAAAATTAAGCATCTCAAGACCTATAAAATACTGTACATGTACTGTTAGGATTTCTTCGGTCCAAAATAAATAAATAAACAAATATACAAACAAATAAATAATCATTGTGTGTGTGTGTGTGTGTGTGTGTGTGTTTGACCTGTGATGGACTGGCGAGCTGTTTAGGGTGTATCCCACCTTCATCCAGAATCAGCTGAGATAAGCTTCAGCCCAGTAGTGGTTGAAGCTTTATACTTTTTCCGCTCTGAAACTTCTACATGTATTTTGTCAAACCTGAACATAGAGTCACGTATATAGTCCTCGAGAGCGAGTGTTCCCATAGAACCCATTGTGGATGCCAAAATAGAGTTCCCAGGCTCTTGTTTTTTATTTGAGGTGTTGGATTGCAACCAACTGCTTGATTTAATTATTGCAATTTATGTGATTTATGTGAACCTGTTTGACACAGCTAAAGCATCATATAAAGAAATCATATGAACTCTTGAATAAATTTGAATTTTACAAATACAGTGTTCAGAAAGTGTATTAAAAAAACAGTATGTTACTGTATTATAGATTTACGTTTCCATAATCACCTTTCAGTATAATATGATTCAACACCGGTAGAGAGAGCCAAGTGCCTAAAAAAATATTTCCCAACTCAGCATGACTACTGCATTGCACTGTGTGTGTGTGTGTGTGTGTGTGTGTGTGTGTGTGTGTGTGTGTGTGTGTGTGTGTGTGAGCGTATGCACATGTGTTGGCTTAGTCACGCCTGTATCCTGTAAATCATAAGACAATCGTTAGAAACAGCACAAAGGTTCAACAGTGCATATCATTAATGCACGTATATGGATTTTTCATTAAACTAGCTTTATCTCCTTTTAAAAGTTTTACTTTATATAATTAATCATACTTGGCTGATCTGAGCCCCGAATAAAGCTTACACAGTATGACCACACACACACACACACACACACACACACACACACACTCCTGCACCAAAACACACCCTAGAACGTCATGCATTCCACGGCTATATGTCAAATACCACGCACTCTCAGAACAGTCATAGAACAGATAGACAGACAGACAGATAGACAGATTTATATCACACATATTTGTATTAATATCCTTGTAAGGACCTTCCACTGCAATAGTTATTGCAGCTTATTAATAATGCTATGATACACCTGTAACTTTAAAGTGATTAAACATCTCAATATATGAACTTGTAAGTTGGGAGTTTGGGGTCCCAAACCTGTGATTTAAGGTAGCCTCACACAAATTAATCACAAGGGGTGAGGTCAGGGGAACGGGCTGGCCACCAACATCACCACGCAACATCACCTGATCTTTGAGCTGTGTGTGCCGTAGCTCCATCTTACTGAAACTTCACATTGACAGATATGATAGATAGACAGACTAGAAAGTTTAAAAAAAAGGTTAAGTAACTCCAGCATTGGTGCCTCCACATCCATGCATTCTTCACATGTTAATAGGACACGCCCTTTTTCGCGGCAGCGTCTCTCATGTTAGTGCGTGTTATGAAGTGAGGTGTGTATCTTCCTCCAGCACTGGAGCTTAGATGATATTCAGACCATACTTCTTTCTCTCTAAATCCTTCATGTTTTAGTACTCGCATTTTGCCAATCTAGTGTTGATCCTAATGCTCGTGGGTGAAGAAGGCAGCGTTGTCAGGTCATTATCAGTGGAATGCTGTAGCCTGTTTCTCACCTTTATCTGTGTCAGTGCTCTATGTATGGAAGAGAACATGTGACTTCTGCTCTCAGCTTCTAGGAATGTGCAGGCCCAAAGTGAGGAGGGCCAATACTCATAGCCAGTACTCACATTATCAGAGGACTGTGCATCTATTTTAACATTAGCCAATGTTAAAAAAAAAAAAACTCTGTACAGTAAAAATAAATAATGAAAATCCTCATATCAAAGTGCCTGGAGTAAAGAAGCAGGAGTGACTGTTTTGTTTTTCTCTGTCTAACAGAGGCCAGGAGCACGTGTTTTTACAGAGTGTTGATGAGGAAAGGGCGTGCTGAACCCTGCAGTGCCTCAGAGCTGACTTCCTCAATCCTGCAAAACATTCAGTTAGTAAAGAACAACATCCTGCCAGTTATTTTTTTGGCAGCATGATTTAACAGCATCAGCACTCGTTTATCTGATGTTAATATAATTGACAGTGTGGCAAAAAAAAAAATCAGTAGTCGTAAAAAATAAAACTTGCCAAAAGCCACTCCTTAATGAATGGACTTTTCTGCTTTATTTATTTTACAATGAACCTGTTACACCTGTACATCCAAAACATTTTTTTTTTACTGACAGGTTGACTGATTATTATTTTTATTTATTATTTTTTTTTACTAATAATAATCAGTATTATTCATTCATTTATTCACTGTCTAAGCCTCTTAATCCTAATTAAGGTTGCAGGGAGGATGGTGCCCATCTCCGCCGACTCCGGTTGAAGGCGGGGTACACTCTGGACAGCTCGCCAGACGATCGAAGGGCCTACACTCATACTCACACTCACACCTAGGGGCAAGTTAGAACCACAAATTAGCCTACTGTGCATGTTTTTGGACTGTGTGAGGAAACCGGAGTACCCCGAGGAAACCCACACAAGCATGGGGAGAATATGCAAACTCCACACAGAAACGCCTGAGACCAGGAGTCGAACCCAGGAGTTGCTGTTAGGTGTGAGTGTGAAGTGTTGGCCCTGCACACAAAGGGTGTACCCTGCCTTCGCCCTTTGTGGGTTGAGATAGCACCAGCTTCCCCATGACCTTAGTAGGATTAAATGGATCAGAAAATTAATGAATACATTTTTTGGCAAGAAAAAACAACCACAAAGGGCTGCATGGCACAGAATTCATTTTATGAACTTAAATGGTTAAGCAAATAATACCAAATTAATGAATATGTTGTTTTGCTGTTGTTGTTGTTTTTTGAGGAAATTGATTGAAACATATCGGCGAGTGACATTCCTGAAAAGCTTTAAATATATGTCAGGGGGTTTTTTTGTTTGGTTTTTTTTTTTTTTTTTTTTTAATAAGCCCTATTATCTACACTCAGCGGATTAAACAGACACTAATTTCCCATGACCTGTTTATACATGACCTGCAGTCATGAACCTTTACATGTTTATTCTGATCCCTAAATAGATGTAACATGTAGCCTGACGTAAAATTTTTCATTTCTATTTGTAAATATGCACATTAGGGTGGCATGGTGGCGTAGTGGTCAGCACGTCTGCCTCACATCAAGAAGGTCCTGAGTCCAGGTGTTTCTGTGCAGAGTATGTTCTCCATGTGCTTGTATAGGTTTTCTCCTGGTACTCTAGTTTCATCTGTCAAAAGTCAAAAGCACATTAGGCTAATGAGCTGTTTCAAATTGCCCTAGATCAGGGGTCACCAACACGGTGCCCGCGGGCACCAGGTCACCCTCAAGGACCACATACGTCGCCCGCAGGCCTGTTCTAAAAATAGCACAACTCACTAGTGAGCTGCGTCTAAAATTAATTTTTGATTTTTATTG
>JAQMYF010000010.1:20678987-20689418 GCA_030014195.1 Neosilurus mollespiculum | reverse complement strand
AGCCAAGTCCCCATAATGTGACTGTGTAAACAGATTTATGTCCCCACACTGTGATGAATAGCTAGACCACACACACAAACACACACACACACACACACACACACACACACACACACACACACGCAAAACTGCGACATGGACAGAGGCTGTCAGTGCTGTGCGTTCAAATAGAAAAAGAAATCTTCCCCATTTCTGTATGGCTGTCCCCTCTGAAGTGCTGAAGTGCTTAATGTGTGTGTGGGAGCGCTGGAGAGGGAGTGGAAAGCTATAAGCATCCATATGTATGAATGTGGAGGCTTTGACTGCTGTGTGTTTTAGGTAGGCAAGAGGAAGATGAGGTTGGGGTTGGGGTTGCAAGAGCAGATTGTGTTCTTCAGTTATGTAAAAGACATGCACAGAAACATTCTAGACTTCCGACTGTGTATGAGATTTTTATTTAAAGATTTAAAGAAAACAACATATGGCACTCTCGTGTCTGATTGAGTAATTGGACTAATTAGCATAATCCTAAATACACCTCTGATGTTTAGTATTCAGTCCTTCAGGCTTGCTGAAAGCCTGCAAGATTGTTTTGCTTAAGCTTTGCTAAACTCTTTTCACTTTCTGCTGCTGACGGAAGTCCGAACGGCTCCTAATGTAACGTCTCATCTGCCCTTTTGTTTCCATTTGTGTGTGCTGAATGCCTTATGCTAAAGAATCATACGTTTCAAGTGATCATATTTTTAATGGGATCATGCATTTCACCCTGACCAGTGAACTTGATGAGTCGAATGACATCTCAAGACTTGCTGACATGCCAAATTGAAGCCATTACTAACGGTTGGATACATCGCCTCATGGTGTATCCTTTTACTTTAAACAGTGAAAGTGAAAGTATGCCTGAGCGATATAACAATATACAGTATATCAGATTAGAATTGAAAATATCTATAGTGTCATATTATGCTCTACTGCATATCACACTGTTTAGGGCAAATTATGATCATTTATCCCATCCAAATCTGTGTACACATGCCCACACCACTGAGCTCTATAAATCAGTGGCATACATACACATATGCACACACACACACACGCACACACACACACACACACACACACACACACACACACACACACACACACACCACCGATCTAAAGATTACTGGATTAAGCACTCGGCCTATCAGCCCACTCAGAAGTGAAGCCAGCCAACCCAGGCCGGCCTCCATGTTACTAGGCCCAAAACATTACAACCATGTCTATTATGTGGACCGCTCCATAAGCACAATACTAAGAAAAGTGGTCAAGATGGATCTTTTTATAAATACTTGATAATTGAATTATGTCATATTTTACTGTCTTGCTTCTTATGAGAAATTAAAAAAAAAGTAATTAACTACTATTATACATAGACTTGCAAAACCATTCTTAACCACTACACGTCCAACACAGCATAAGCCTATATTACCAAAGAAAAATCCAATATAGTTTAAGCCTATTTTAATAAAAAAATAATAAACCAAGTTTAAGTTAATCAATTTATTTAGTGCCTTGAGTTAAAATTTTTGAAAAACAAAGTGCAAAGAATTTTTTTTAATATATACATATTGACCAAATAATTACTTTATTTAGTTTTTAAGATAATATAGAATATTCACAAATATAACATAATTCCAGGGCAGTGGTGGCCCGGTGGTAGGGTGCTAGATTACTGATCCCAAGGTCAGGGGTTCAAGCCCCACTATTGCCGAGTTGTAACTGCTGTCGTCAAAAACTCGTCCTATCCCCCAATGTTAAAGAATCTTTCAAACAGATTCCTGGGTTCAGAATTTGATCTGGATCATCTCGAGAATCTAATGGAGCCGTCCTTGTCCAAGGCCATGGACGTCCATACATATTATTTATAAATTATTATTATATACAATTATTTATATGATTTTCTATAATCCTGCTAATAGATACATAAACAAAATAAAAAACAAGAAAAATAAGCAGAAAATAACTAACAGAAAGTACACAGTGCCCCCTGTTGGGCCTGCTGTAATACCACACTTCCAAAAAATTTGGATCATCTCCAAAGTGAAAGTCTTCCTTGCCCATACCACCTCTGGTATAAAAATGTATAACTAACTTTTTGTGTAATCCTACTACCAAAACTTTACAAGAAACCCCATAACCTCCTTGGCAGAGATAACAAACACTCACTCATTTGCAAGATCGCTTAATCCTACCAGAGTCACTTGGAGGATGGAGCCTATCTCAGCTGACACTGGGCGAAGACTGGGTACACCCAGAACCAAGCCATTGTAGAGTCAATACACACACAACCATTCACATTCACACTCAATCCTAGGGTCAATTTGGAACAGCAAACGGGGAGGTGGGGGGGTTTATAGAATTATACTCTGTCTCTGACTGTATGTTGTAGAATTTAAGCTGTCATGATTTCTTTCTTCTCAGCATATCTAACAATAGTGACTTATATTAGGACTATATTTGGTGTGCACTGAAATCAGGGCTTTATCTCATCCTCTCAGTCCTCAGTGACCTGAGAAGTCAGTGAGGTCGAAACCCTTTGCTGAATGATGACCTAACGCTCAAGACATCACTGGCTGAGAGATTTCCATCTGGGCTTTTTTTTCTTTTTTTTTTTAACTCCAGCATACAACATCAAGGAGTGTGCACTGATAAGAGTGGATCTGTGGATCTGGCTACCATTTGAGCACACAATGGGCGCATTCACTTCAGCTTTTCTTTCTTTTTTGATGTTTTTAGGCTAGTCATCAGCACATCATTATGTGTGCTATGTGATTAAAGGAATGCGTTGGTCCAGATATTGATGTGACTCATGTCAGACAGGGACTCATAAAAAACAGGTTCAGTTTGGATTTGTGGATGTCAAGATGTCTAATAAAAGATGGCACTGAGGGTTGCGCGTGATAAGCACACATCTGCCACTGTGTCGAGACAACTGCATGTAAAACAACAGGAGTCCCTGCTCACTAGTCCCTGTTCCAGACTTCACTGAGTGCACAGGAGTCCCTGTGCACTCAGTGAAGTCTGGAACAGGGACTAGTGAGCAATCTGCTCATGAATCATCAGCATCTCAGGTTTAGGTCCAAACCAATCGTACTAATCTTTTAGGCGCTGTGATAACAAAAGTAAGATCAGAACCTTTATTTGAATAAAGGTTAAGGATTACAACACATCCTACTGTATGTTCTATCAATTTAGTTCCTGTTATTACTTCTGCTACAACACTCACTCACTCACTCACTCACTCACTCACTCTTTTGCCAAACTGCTTAATCCTATTACATTCACAAGAATCTCATCCGACTCTGGGTGAAGGTGGGGTGCACTCTGAACAGCTCTTCAGACCATTACATTACATACACAGAAGGGTGCATGATATGTCAAAGGTGCATGGTACACACAGCGTGAGAGTTAAAGCTTTTTAATCATTAGGTGCATGGTGCTATAATGTTATATGATGTTCAAGACCTGCTCTAAACATGAGAATTGCACTTAAACATGAGTATTGCACTTAACGAGTAATATTAATAGTAATATTAATAAATTGTGCTGGTCGAAGCGGGCAAAGCACTGGTACAGGGTGTCCAGTAGGGTGCTGTCCAAGGAGTCTGCTGATGTGTGCATGTCCTTGTAGTCAGTGAATGTCTAGATCCCCTTCCACATATTCCTGGTGTTGTTCTTGTCAAAGTGCTCCTTGATGAGTTGTTTATATTTGTGCTTAGCTTTTTTGATACCTCTTCACAGGGCCCGATGTGCCTCTTTGTAAGCCTGCTGGTCTGATTCATCCTCACCATTGAACCACAGTTTCTGGTTCGGGAAAACTTTAGCAATCTTTGTTGTGGTCACATTCTCAGTACAGTAATTTATGTAGGTTGCAGGTTTCATCAAATATAAATAGAATATAAACTAGTAGCTGCTTTACAAATTAGCAGCCAAATTTCTGCCACTTCTTTTTGTTACAATTTTAAAAACCTTGAACATATAACAGAAAGTTTGTCGACTGTTATTTTTAACAATGATAATTTGGTCCTGCCACATGGGCTGCTGTGCTGCCTGCCAACATGTGAATAGTTTAGAGTGCACCACCTGTAGGACTTTAGAGGAGCAGCACTGTTTCATCAACTTGAATTCAAAGATATAAAATTAAAATGAATAATAATGAAAAAAAATGTAGATTTGGAGCCAGTGTTGCGATACATGAACCACCTAACAAAAGAATTGATTTCTTCCCCGATCTCTATCGATGCAAATAATTTTCTAATTTTTACATTTTTCAAGTGTCACTTTGCCTACATTAAAAAGGGATTGTTATTTCTACAGTGAGAATGATTAAAGATGGATATCAGAACCTACACTCAAACAAATAAGTCTAGATGTCCTGTTTAATTACAAAAATAAAATTCAAAGGAAAATAAGTTCACTTATCCAAGGGTTGTAAAAGTCAGCTAAAAATGTGAGCTGATTCAATATGCTCAAATGAAATCATAAATAATGGATTAAAAAAGAGCAGCTTACTTCCAGAGACTCTTTAAATTTATTTGAAATATGTGGCTTGTGTCATAGTGTGCCTTGTTATTCATGAAATAACTCCAAACACGGCTCCTTTTTCTTTCAGCCATATCACTTATACATTCATTGTCTCTCTTGTTTGCCTCTACGTGCCTGGCTGACAGTGTGTCTGGAAAATGGCAGATGTGTCACATAATATGTTATAATATATATATATATATATATATATATATATATATATATGAAAAAATATATTAATAATATTTTCATATTGGACTTTTTGAAAGAAAATGTCAGGATTGATTTTCACATCAATCATCACAAGCAATAGACTGAGAGGTTGTACACAATTTTTATTTTGCATTGGCTTTTAGTGGACAACCCCAGAGGTGTCGCGCTCTTACATTAGGAATGACTTCACATTTAGTTCTGTCTCAACACTGTTACTAATATGAATATTGGGCCCTATCTCTTCTTCTAAAGCTATGTGAAAATCAGATGTGAAAATCAGTGGTGGCTTAGTGGTTAAGACGATGGGTTACTGATCCGAAGATCAGTGGTTCACTCCCCTCTATCACCACTGTTGGGCCCTTCAGCAAGTCCCTTATCCCTCAATTGCTCAGTTGTATAAACATGATAATTGTAAGTTACTCTGGATAAGAGCGTTTGCCAAATGCATATGTAAAAAAAAAAAATGTTTTCGACGGTCACTGTTCACAGTTTTGACTAATACTCAAGTGCATATGTTGATTTATGATCATAACACATTCACAAAACTATAACATTGTCTAAATTGAATTAATAATGCAGCTCCAGCAATGCACACTAATGCTTCCTTCTTTTATGGGGCGCCATTACTTTTTATACAAGTTGAATATCTAATCTCATTGGTCCTAATTTATCTATTTATATAAATAAAACACAACATGGGTGTAGTGGTTAGCATGTGATCCTCACAGCAAGAAGGTCCTGGATTAGGGTCCTGGGCTTGGTAAAGGTGTTTCTGTGTGGTGTTTGCATGTTCTCCCCGTGCTTGCATGGGTTTCCTCTGTGTACTCCGGTTTCCTCCCACAGTCCAAAAACTATGAACAGTAGGCTAATTAGCTGTTTCAAATTGCCCTAGATGTATAAGTGAGTGTGAATGGCCCTGTGATAGTCTGGCGAGATGTTCAGGGTGTACCCCTCCTTTTCTCGGTGTCAGCTGGGATAGGGTCCAGCCTCCCCACAACCCTAATAGGAGTAAGTGGCTTAACAAAAGAGTGAGTGAGAGTTTTACTACATTCTCATTAAGACAAAATTATAAACAGAACACCTTAAGAAATGGGAAATATGTATTTTATTGAAATGTTCCATTGTTTCATTGTTATTTTTTCTTAAATGTACAATAAGAAATTGATAAAAATGTATTTACATCTATACAATATTACAGTATTAAAGTCCTTTACAAGATAACCCACCCAAAAAACTGGTGTGTCTAGCTGAAACACTGCCTGTGCAGTATCATCAGTACACACATACCTTATGATGGGGACAATAAAAGGCCTCGCCAATTTCTCACGATTTATCCCACACCAATGTCACGTTTACAGGGAGAGTCCCAGGAGTTTAGCACCATAGCCAATTGACCGCATACTGCCCATGTTTATGTCCAGAGGAATATCCCTGAACTCGGAAAAGTTCTTGTGGAGACAACATTCCACAAGCCTTAACCAATTATCTCATTGACTCGGTGTGAAGGATTTACATTGCACTACAGAATGCAAATTGAGGTGATACTTGCTACAGAAAGTGTAACTCGGAAATCTGACCCTCTTTGTCTATCACTGACTGTAACTGTTATTCCAGAAAATAAATAAATGTAGCTTTTATTCCAGTTTAAACTATAAGTACGTCAAATATTTATACATCTTAGGTATTGCATTTATTTTTAAGTAAATGGAAAATGTTGAGGTACACATGCTACTTCTGAGATACCAGCGATCCTGTTCCTTCTGCTATCTGCATCCTCTGATCCGTTCCGATGTACTACTGCTACTACTTCTCATCTTACAAGTGTTCCCTGTGGACCTACATTTACACTCAGAAACTGTGAAGATGACTCTTTACTGCTGGTGATATAATCTCTTTTACCGAAATGATTTAGGACTACAATTATATATTATCTTCTAATTACAGTTGCAAGATAGCCAGCTAGACTTCTAGGCTACATGGCTTGTATTTTTATCTGGTTTCACCCAGATGAGGATGGGTTTCCTTTTTGCGTCTGGCTCCTCTTAAGTTTTCTTCCTCGTGTCGCTGAGGACGTTTTCCCTTGCCACCATTTCCACAGGCTTAATCATTAGGGATGTATGGGAGTTATATAGTAAGGTTTAAATAATAATACTAAGTTTACATTCTTTACCAAATTTGTTTTACTGTGTAAGAAGTGCTATACTAATAAAACTGAATTGAAATAATTCAATGGAGATTCACTTTAGTGAGTTTTACTATGAATTTACACAAAGTCAGGAGGTCTTGTAGGACGTACTGTAAATATGTTTCGGCACTAACTGGATTTTCATTATAAGTTCTTTTTTTTTTGCGTAAACGGTCGCGGAAATGATTCACATATACATTTGTTCAGATGTGTAAACAAGGTACAATGACTTTTCCTAATGTTTCATTATTGGACATTTTAAATGCCTGAAAGAAATTTCTCTCTTTGCATATTCGAATGCCTCTTCTCATGCATGAAAGGGAGTGCAGGCTCAGAATGCAGTGTCAGCATACTGAGGCCACCTTTAATCAACCGCCTCCACATCAAAGTGCCCTCCCTTTCCCCCCACCCTCCAAATCCAGCCACAGGATTTAAACTCGTGAACATCTGGTCAAGAGTACAAGCCCTTAACCATTGCAAGACCAAATTCCATATGCAAACCATACCCATAAATGTTCATCTTATGATCCCTGGAGGTCAATGTAGCTTTTAAAGCAGAGAGAGACGCAAGACAGGTGGGCTGCCAAATTAAACCCACGTTCATGTCATTTGTAGATTGGTAGGATTTTTAGGTCATTTATTGTAGGTCATGTCCTTCAATCAGGCTTGAGTGTTGCATAGGACAACCTTTGTATTGAGATTAAAGACTTCTCTAACAGCATAAATATGAAGACAAGGGGTTATCTAATGCTATGCTGGAGAGAGATGCATGCCTAAATGCATGCCTCTGTATCTTGTCAGAGCCAGAGCAGAAATTATTCATCTCATCATACTCGGTGAAAGGAGGGATCTGTGTATTATTCCAAGAACACCAAGCCTATAGTGAAGTACAAAGGACGGATAATATAAGGCTGCTTGTCTGTAAATCGTAAATATGTCAATCATGACCCATGATACATCATTGAAGGGGTCATGACTGACATATAAGAGGGAAATTTTATCTCATTGTCAAAGAAGCTGAGGCAAAGATAGACGTTTCAACAAAACAACATCGACCAAAATACTAATTCAAGAAAGCCTAGCAAGGCCTACTGAAGCCCGTTGAATGTTTAAGGAGGATTTTGACATTGCAAGTCTATCAAATGAACCCTTGTGACCCTAAAGAATCAGAAATGTGTGGTGTGGCAAGAAGAATGAACCACAGTGATGCCTAAACCTTTTTATTTGTTGCCAAAGAAATCTCAAAGATATAATAGTCAATGAAAGTATAGCTGTAGTGTTTAGCACTGTGTAACAGCAAGAAGGCCCTGGGCTTGAGTCCCGGGCTTGGCGAGGGCATTTTTGTGTGGAGTTTGCATATTCTCACCATGCTTGTGTGGGTTTCCTCTGGGTACTCCAGTTTCCTCCCTCAGTCCAAAGACATGCACATTAGAATGCCATTCCAAATTGTCGCTAGGTGTGAATGTGAGTGTGAATTTTTGTGTGTGTCTTGGGCCTGTGATGGTCTGGTGAGCTGTTCAGGGTGTACCCTGTTTTCGGTCAGTGGGGGCTGAGATAGGCTCCAGCTTCCCCGTGATCCTAGTAAATGAGTGAGTGAGTGAGAACTTTGCAATTATGTAATTTACCTTCTCACATGTCGTACACGTATATAAAAAGACTTTTTTTTTTTTTTTTAAAAAGAAGAAATTATTGTTTTGGGGTAAAGGAGTAAAGGACATGAAGACAATGAGGTGTCACAACTTTGAGACATCTATGGCTGGTTTTATTTATTTTTTTCTTCTTTCTGCCCTCCACTTCTCTCTCTACTTCTCATTTTCTATCATTTTGGTTCACTTGGCAGGAAAACTGGCTGCCCTTGGACAAGGACAGGAAAGAGGGTAAGAGGTTTAGTGACCTTGAAGTTCCAAGAGCTCAGGAGAGTAACAAGTTCAGACTACTGAGGTTCAGGCCATTACCTTTGTATGAGAAAGCGATGAGAGTGAAAGAAAAGAGCAAGCCAAAGGAATTATTTGAAGACAGGACTTAACTTTTTTCCCCCCAGAAGTCCGTTAAAAGGGGAACTTCTACTTCACTGGCCGTTACTACATCTGTGTGAAAGGTGGTCTCCAAGTGCACTTTTTACCTCCATATTTGGGTATATTTCAGTGGGTGTAACTTGAGAACACAACATTGTTTTGGTATGCAGACAGGCTTAGGAGAGCAAGGTGTGTGTGAGTGCCTGGCACTGGAGAGATAAACTGTTCCTGTCTCAGCTGCATAGAACTACAGAGGGGTTAAGTGGAGCAGATCAGTCAGTCTTTTTTGCATTTCAAACCAAATGAGCTTTGAGCAGAGCACAGTATTGGTCATGGTCTATTTCCTGTGTTTTGATGAATTTAGGATTAATTGTAAGAATGCAGACAAAAGTTTCTTTTTCTATATTTATCGCTCTTTCTTTCACAGACACATACCTCATTACAAAATGTGTAGTACTTTCTCTCCTCTCAACTTTTCTCTGCTTAAATTTGTATGTTTTTCTTTACAGGTCAGTGGGGATAGTAATGACCCTCCATCTCTTCTCGTCTCACATGCACCGGAGAACAGATGGTTATGCTGCTGGGTGGACAGGAGGGCATGTTTTGCTAAGCTATGAAAACATCTTCAACAGAATCTTTGCCATGACCATCCTGGCTGCCCCGCCCCACAACCCTTAGACAGAAACATTAGCTCTAAACAGTTTCATGTTCAAGATGGGTTCCCTTGAATTATATTTCAGAAATCTACCAACAATTCACCATCACAGTGCTAGCATCACACCCAAACTTACTAACTTAACAAGATGGTCATCGAGGACAGAATTAACAGTCCTACACTCAACACTTCAACATGAAGAATCCTCTCGAAACATGCAACAACCCCACAACAGTGAACAATCAAACAGTCTCACAGACACACCAATCAATCACTCAGCAACATCCATCAATCCCACAGCCACACCCATCACTTCCACAGCCACAGCCATCAAAACCACAGCAACATCCATCAATCCTACACGCACATGTATCAATCCCACAGCCACACCCATCACTTCCACAGCCACAGCCATCAAAACCACAGCAACATCCATCAATCCTACACACACACATATCAATCCCACAGCCACACCCATCAATCCCACAGCAATATCTGTCAATTAAACAGCCAAACTCATCAATCCTACAACCACACCCATTAATCCCACAGCCACACTCATCAATCCCACAACAACATCCATCAATCCCACAGCTACACCCATATATTCCACAGCCATACTGAAGGGTCTTACAGACACAACAATCAATCCCACAGCAACATGCATCAATCCCACAGACATATCCATCAATCCCACAGCAATATCCATCAATTTCACAGCTACACCCACATATTCCACAACCATACTGAAGGGTCTTACAGACACAACAATCAATCCCACAGCAACATGCATCAATCCCACAGACATATCCATCAAT
>JAQMYF010000010.1:20664104-20678887 GCA_030014195.1 Neosilurus mollespiculum | reverse complement strand
CCCACAGCAATATCCATCAGTTTCACAGCTACACCCACATATTCCACAACCATACTGAAGAGTCTTACAGACACAACAATCAATCCCACAGCAACATGCATCAATCCCACAGACATATCCATCAATCCCACAGACATATCCATCAATTTCACAGCCACACCAATCAATCCCATAGCCACACCCAACAATCTAACAATCGCACAGCCACACCTAAATATTCAATATTAAAGATTCAAAGGATCACAGCTATAATTATTCTCATTTCATTTTCTGGTCTGCTTTGTCCTTCATTAGGGTCACCAGCAGGCTAGAGCCATCCCAGTTGACTCTAGGCAAAGGCAAGGTACACCCTGGACAGTTCATCAGCTTATTGCATTGCCAACACACACACACACACACACACACACACACACACACAAACAAACACACACAAACACACCGAAGGGCAATTTGGAACATCCAATTAGACCAACGTACATGTCTTTGGACTGAGGGAGGAAACCAGGGTACCCAGAGTAAACCCACACAAGTACAGGGAGAAAAAACTCCACACAAAAATTTGCATGGGGCTCAAACCCAGGACCTTCTTGCTGTAAGGCAGAAGTGCTAACTGAAACTACTACACCACCGTGCTGATACTATAATTCACAGCATCAATATTTTAGCCACACCCGATGAGCCCATGATTTGTGACATCACTGTGACCATAAATAGCTATCCTTATAAGTATCCTTTGCCTACAACTTTTTTTTTTTAATTCATGCACATTAACAGTGTAAAATGTTTAACACCATTTTTTTTTTTGTTCTTTATTTTTAATGGTCCTCCATGTCTAGTATATATACGTGCTTAGTTGGTTTAGATCTATTCCCTGCTTTTTGGTCTGTTGAATTTTTGGTGCTTTAGTAATTACCACTCTGCCCTTGGCTCTGACTTTGGCTGCCGTGCTTCATTTGTTACAAAAAGCTCTTTGTGTTCATGGTCACTTAAAAGCCTACTGCTCAGAAAGCCAAAAGCATATAGCGTGCAGGAGTTTGCATGCTGTCATTTTGTCTTTCCGTGGACAGACAGTGTTTATGTGAAACATGCTTCATGCTAGCTGATGGCTAAAATAAGAGGAGACGCTAAATGAGCTGTTTAATAAAATCACACTACTCATCTTTTTTCGTTTAGTGCCGCATCTCGCTGTGCCCTGCACATGCCTGTCCTGCACCAAATCTGCACACTGACAACATCCTAGAAACACCCCATTCATCTTACTGTGCTTTGTGCCAACTGCCACAACTGAACAAGAGTGGCTACGCAGTGTACCACACACAGATGCATGGTTGTAAAGGGGAAACCATTCATTATGAGCTGCTAGTTAGGCCATTATTTGAACTTTTACTACTCCTATATACCCACACAGTGCTCTCTTTGTTTTATTTAGAAAATAAAAGTGAAAGTGCAAGAAAAATTATGTGTATCAGAGGTATGTCAATAACTTTATGTATATATTTTCATCAGGGATGTAATCTGACACAAATACATTTTTCAGCATGAATGGATAGTTTGTCCTAAAGGTATATCAATCCAGGGTTGACACTAAATGGCAGGGGAGGTTATGTATTCATCAGTGTCTGTTTGTTTGTTTGTGTGTTAGCAAGATTGTGCAAAAACTACTGAATAGATGTTGACCAAACTTAGTGAAGGGCTGGGATATGGGCCTGGCAAGAACCAGTAACATTTTGTAGCTGATCCGAGTCACAATCTGGATCCAGGAATTTATTAAAGGCTTTTGAAGAAGCATTAATCAAGAATTTACTGTTGTTAGCAAGATTACACACACACACACACACACACACACACACACAAACCCACTGATCAGATTATAGATCAGGAGGAGATCTATGCAAAAAATAATAAAAAGAAAGAAAAATCCCTACCTTTAATTAATATGAGGCAAAAACGTCTTCTGACGCCCACTAGAGGGAGACATTTCATTATAGGTATGCCAAGTTATAACAATCCATTTTTGCCCGGAGGAGTTACCTGGCAATCTATGAGTGCACCTTTAGATTTTTAAGCTTTGCATGAAGATTCATAGTGCATCTGGATAAAACTACAGGAGGGCATCAGGAATGCGATCCTTTGCAATGCATCAAACAAAGCTGTACATGCTGGAGGTATTTACCTCCATGTGGGCTCGAACAAAGGCCATATTTATTGAGTGTGAGGAGCTATGCAGTGCATTCCCAGCATCCTTAGTGATCCTTGTCAGGGTCATGGTAGTTTATAATAGGCTACAAATGTGTTTCTATTTTAGTAAATAGCGCCAGCTAAAAGGGAAAAAAAGAAACAGGTACAAACAAGAATGAATATCCATCTGCTTTCAATTTTTTCCCTCCAGTGCTTACCATTGTTTCCAAAGACAAATTGATAGGACTCATGTTTAATTAAAAAAAAAAGAAAAAAAAAGAAGGAAACTTTCTGTGTAGATACAGACTCAGATATTTGAAGCATTATTTGTATTCATCACATTGTTTGTTCATTCCAAATAATATATTTATATTCAGTTACATCCCTGTGTGCCCCTGGTGTTGCATCCCAGCAATACCTGTAGCTCATGAAATTATTTTAAAAATCTTTAAAAAAAAAAACAAAAAAAAAAAACATGCACCTGCAATACATTCATGTAAGAAAACAATGGCTTGTTTATTTTACTGTGAAATAAAGCTAATATCTAAAGCATACATATGCAAACATGCTTACTCACTAGGGAGGCACTGTTGGTTTATGCTTTAGAACTAAGTGTAAAAAGTGCCTATTAAAGTAACTAGTGTTCTCAGCTATTAGATTTGACGTTTAATAAGTTGAAGCCAATATTTAACTGCTGTTTTCCTTCCTCAATTAAACCCAAGCTCCCACCTAGCTCTGAAAAAAATGAGACCACAGACTGAGAGAGAGCGAGAGAGAGAAAGAGAGAGAGAGAGAGAGAGAGAGAGAGAGAGGGAGGGAGGGAGGGAGTGCATGGGGCCGTAGTGTTGCCTGATGCACTGAAGTGAATGTAATTAGCTCAAACGGAGTGTGGAGTGAGGATGAGAGACCCGACCAGAGGTGCTCAGCTGAAAAGGACACTGCTCTCAGACCTCATGTCACTCTCTGCCAAAATAGTGTGAAAGCATTTTTTAAAATCTATCTATTTATTTATTTATTTATTTATTTATTTTACATCTACATCAGGTTTAAAATTACAGCAGACAAAACACGAATAGGCAAACATGCCAGTGTGTGAGCCGACAATCAATAAATTAACTTGTGGGGAAAAAAAAGAAATTGTGATGCAAGAAGAGAAGTTGGGGTGTAAAAGGCCCGTAGAGTGTGTGAATGACGTTGTTTTCTCATCAAAAATTAATTTAAGGTGCATGTTTATGTTCTTTTTTTTAATGGCTGGCGCGTGCATCCGTGTGGGTACTATAAAAGTTATAAATTCTAAATGTCATGGAGCCTCAGGTGCTAGCTGGAAATTCTGGCAAGGAACGGAGAGCTAGAACTCTATTAAGAGTCAGTCACACTGAGCGTCACAGAGAGTCAGATGTCTAGACTGTTATACAAGTGTGTGTGTGTGTGTGAGAGAGAGAAAAAGAGAGTGGCATTAGTGTTAAACAACATTAATTCAGAAGCTTTGCAAGTCTTAGCAAGTGGTTTATACGTCTGGGTTCTCTGTTTTCTCCCATAAAACATACCAGTAGGTGGGCAGGTAACAACTAATCGCCTTGAGATGTGTATCCGAGTGTGTATCATGCTAAGCAATGCACTGACATCCCATCCAGGTTGTATCCCCACCTCACACCTGAGCACGTCTATTGTTGTGGCTCCTTTAACCCTCAGACCCTGACCCATTCATCCCGTCGCTCTTATATTCTGCTCAATGTTTACCTTTAATGCAGTGAATAAACTCTTCTGTGTACTTTACTGTGGATCTATAACTGGTAAGAACTGCTGCTGTAGTCATAAACACTGCCCTGTGCTCAGCCCAGGACTCTTATTCATTATCCATCTACTTATACTGAACACAATCGGTAGTGTTTAGCTGTACAGTGGTTATAGACAGCACTGTTAGTTCACTATTCTGAAAAGGACGTGTTCCCTTTTGAATCTGCCGCCTTTCAGTGTATCCTTGTTACTGCTACCACTGGCTTGTTAAAGAAATCTATATAAATACTATGTATAGCTACATCCAGCTTTGTGTGATGCTGCTAATATTATGTCATCTAATATTTTAGTGTCTAATATTTAAAGTGCTACTGAATTAATCTCTGCAAGTACAGTGTAGTGGGAAGGTCCAATCTTTCAGCCTTCATTAATAAAATCAGATGCAGCAAGTGATGGTGATTTCGTTGCCATTATGGTGAAAACGATATGACGATTAACTCCACACTTCATTTTATGATCATGAGCCATTTCACCTCTTCATATGAGTTGTGTGAATTCTCAGATATCCGCAATAATGAGGGAGTAGCTGGGGCTTTATTAATATTTTAATCGAATCCTAAAAATAGCCTGCAAAATGACAAAGCTTTCCATATGAACATTATATTATTATACAAACTTTCCGAAAAAAAAAACAAAAAACTCAAGAAACAGTGGGAGTAAGTTGAGACAAAATCCCCCAAAAGATGACACAGAGGCTCAGAACATGTAATATATATATATAAACCTCCACCAGGCCCAGCAAACCTCAATTTCATCCAAAACGTCAAAATAATGTTCTCATAATGAGAGAAAATTCTCTTATTCTTAAAAAAATAATTTGTTTCAGATCATTCCATACCATCCATCTTTGTGAGGGTAAATATATTATTTATATATATTAGTTGTAAATAATAAAAACATCATTGGCTGCTGACTTTTTCAGACCCATGCAGATTGCGTGTGATCTCTCACTGTAGTAGGACATCAGGATATGCATCATTTTACTTACTGAGCAACATGGCTGGTTTCCAGATTAAAAATAAATAAATAAATAAAAATAACTCGGTCAATTTTAAAATAACTGCAGCATACAACTTATATTTTGAATCTGTATTATCTGGCACATCTCCTTCTTCTTCTTGCTGTCAGTTTAACAGTTGGAGAATATTGTGCTGAAAGTGACAATTCTTTAAAAAAAAAAAAAAAAAAAGCAAAGAGAGACAAATTTCTGACATGTCATCTGGAAAATAACATTTCAGCAGAGAAATGTAATTAAGTGGAACTCTAATAATGTAGATGTTTTCTTGCACTGATTGGAGCTTGAGGGTATGAATGCAAAACACACACACACACACACACACACACACACACACACAAACGTGGGCTTTAAAAATGCCGTCATTTCTAAAGCTATTATGCAATCCCTCTGTAAACTCAGGGACCACTGCTGATTAGTTTTTCAAATAAATGCTTGTTGAAATCAAGCTCATATATGTGACCCTCCAGCACAAAACCAGTCGGAACTCACATGACCCAGGTATGCGTTACAGTGGCACCAGGACAATGTCCTAATGTCGTGCGCTGTTAGCGGCTAGCGTGCATGTGGGGTTGGGGGGCTTGGGGGTTTCTAAACTAGTTTTAGAGTGTATAACACACTGTATGAAATTATCACCTCCTAACGGTTATGTACACTCTAAAACTAATTTAGAAACCCCCAACCCCCCCAAACAGTACGTGGCATTAGGACATAAGCTGCCTCCATGTAGGAAGTTTTAAATTGAAACTCTTTGAGAACATCCATATATTTTCCAAGCAGCTTATTCCTCATTAGGGTCACGGGGAGGCTGGCGCCCATCTCAGCTGACTCTGAGTGAAGGCGGGCCACACCCTGAACAGCTTGCCAGGTCATTGCAGGGCCATCACACACACACACACACACACACACACACACACACACACACACACACAAAACCATTCACACTCACTCTCACACCTAGGGGCGATTTAGAACAGCCAATTAGCCTACCGTGCATGCTTGTGGAGTGTAGGAGGGAACCGGAGTATCCAGAGGAAACTCATGCAAGCACTGGGAGAACATGCAAACTCCACATAGAAACGCCCCGAGCCTGGAAATCAGGCCCAGGACCTTCTCGCTGTGAGGTGGACGTGCTAACTACTGTGCCACCGTGCCGCCTGGCATACAGTATGATCCCAGTTAATTCTATTTCATTTCCAGGTAATAACACGACTAAACCCATGCAAGTTTATAAGACGTGGAGGTGAATGTTTACTTATACAAGGCACTTTTTCTATGTTAGAATTCATAGCAGTCAATTTAATGAGAAACTCAACTTTATTTTCTTAAAGTGATTCGAGTAGGTTTAAAGTGCAGAGGTTAGAAAAGCTCTGGTGATACTTGAGAACATGTGTTTCTTTTTATTTGGATAGGAATTTAGTAAGAAACAGCAACACCCTGCACGGCGATCAATGTCGGATACTTAAATAATTATTCCAATCCTGTTAACGCTTTAAAAACAAAACCCAACTCACTGCAGGTTTAATTTAAACCGCACATTATACCTGGAGTCCATGAAACCTGATTAGATTTGTGTTGCTCAATCTGCAGAGTAAAGAACTTTAGAATCTCTTACTCCAGACAACGTGTGATGTGATCGGACCACCAGGCTGCCTAAGAATCTATTAAAAACAAAGCGGGTAAGGGAAATGGAGAGAAAATATTGACTCGTGTTATCCGCTGGGGGAAGCGAGAGTAAAACCCCCACAGCCGAGACATGAAGTTTGTTTTCACTGGATGACTTCGAAGGTGCTGTGCTCAGGTAAGTGGGTAAAATGGTCTGATGAACACGACATGAAAGCATGACTCGTGTCCAGGGTAGTCGTTAGAGATTTGTGGTCACAGCAGTTTAAGGCAGGTTGGAGCGCTGGCGCATGGGAACTCATGTATCACAGTGATAGCACAATGCCAAAGCATCATAACTGACCCTGAGGAGTTAAGATAAAATACCCTGGTTGGATGGGACAAATAAAACTTTTAAAGTCTTAGGTAAGGAGGAAAATATGACAGAGTGTTGATTATGTCGAAATGTTTTACCTTTTCTAATCCCACAGCAGTTTACAACATCAGGGATGTGATGGTTCAGGGTGGTGTAGTGGTTAGCACTGTCGCTTCACTGTAAGACGGTCCTCGGTTCGGGCCTTGGCAGCCAACTGGGACGTTTCTGTGTGGGGTTTGCATGTTCGCCTTGCACTTGTGTGGGTTTCCTCTGGGTACTCTGGTTTCCTCCCACATTCCAAAGATATGCACCTTAGGTCAACGAACTCTAAATCACCCATAGTTGTGAATACGATTGGCTGTTTGGATCTGTTCAGGATGTACCCCGCCTTTCACCTAAAGCCAGCTGGGCTTGGAACCCACTTGGGAACCCGTCAGCGATTTCTGTCATGGGTGCCATTGGACTGCTGGTTCTACTTTTATATCTAGGGCAGGGGAATTCAGGCTATTTTCCACTATCGCAGAGGGTTTTCCCAAGTGGCCGCCGTATTGCTTATCAGGATTACTGTTTATAAAGTAAAAAGTTAGCGTCGTATTGAGCTACTTTAAATACTGTGATTACTTTTTCTTCTTGCAATGGTTTCTTTAATGCC
Organism: Neosilurus mollespiculum; assembly: GCA_030014195.1. Lineage (NCBI taxonomy): Eukaryota > Metazoa > Chordata > Actinopteri > Siluriformes > Plotosidae > Neosilurus > Neosilurus mollespiculum. The sequence goes on along the minus strand of JAQMYF010000010.1, from coordinate 20,671,267 downwards.
AAACGTCTACATTTGTACACAGGAAGCCAGATCATGGTATTTTTATGCACTATTTTCTGGCTTGGTAGGATACAAAAACCCAGTTCACCCCTTGCCACATTCCTACAAAACTGTATAGCTGCACTCCAAAATTCAATTCAATTCAATTTTATTTGTAAAGCAGCTTTACATAGTTTATATTAACAAATCAATAAAGAATTTAAACATTTTAACATTTCTTATACAAACCCTACATATCCCTAATGAACAAGCCTGCGGTGATGGCGGAAAGGAAATACTCCCTCAGTTGACACGAGGAAGAGACCTTGAGAGGAACCAGACTCAAAAGGGAAACCCATCCTCATTTAGGTGAGGATACAAAAATACCAACTTCACTATAGTTAAACATAACGTCCGGTAGGTTATACCACAACTGTAAGTCCTAAATCATTTTAGCAAAAGAGTTTATATCAAAATGGTGCCAAATGCACAACAAGGTGATGCTCGAATACTAAAAACAGCCGGAAATAGCTGAGGGAGTCCTGAATACTAGCAACCCTGAAAGATAAGCAGTTCAGTTAATGAATAGATGTTTTTTGTTTTTTTTGTTTTTTTAAATTCATTTTTAGTTACAAGTTCCAGTTATCACTAACTGTACACTATTGCATTTGTAGAAAGTCATTTGTAATCTGGTTTCAGGGAACAGTTTCAAGTTTTTCAGACTTGGTTTCAGACTTAAAAATTAAAGTGCAGCCTCTTGCACAAATAATGATGTTGATCCACAAACTTAGGAGTTTGGAGGCAAGACTCATTAAATGGGTAACAATAATAGTGGGAGACATAAACAACAAAAATGTTATTAAATTGTAAATAAAAAAAAAAAAAAAGAAAATCCTATGAACATTTCTTTTCTGGAACAGTTAGGGATTAATATGATTTTGGTGTCATATTGCTTTCTAGGAATCTGAATGTTTTATTATTTTTTTTTTTACTTGGTAAAAAAATTTAGAAGTATATAAGATGTCATCCTACTTTTAATCTACTAGGTTCATTGTGCATTCATTCTTCAGTAATCTTTTACTTAGTAGAATGTTTCTTTATCCAGTCCAGTAAGACAAGGAGATGGGCTCCAAGGAAAGTTTGTTGGTAGAATGAGCTCATGGCCAGATGGCCAGGCAAATATAAACTACTTCTTAACCGAATGTGAGGTCTGTACAGAGAAATCCCAGCCCAAGGTCTTTAGTACAGACCTGTTATGATAACTCCCAGAGACAAGAAGGATAAACTCAAACGAGTTTATTGTAACACAATAAACAATGGCTCGGAGAGCCACAAACACTGAAAACACACTAACGGGGTATGAAATGAAATCTTCCACGAGGGGCAAACACAAACCGACAAACATAGACAAAGTAGGAAATGAAACCTGCCACGAGGGGCAAACACAAACTGACAAACACAACGGAGAGGATAATAAGGGTCCAGGAGAAGTGGGACGAGATTGGGACGAGGAGAGAACGTAGAAGTTGAGGTGAGACCGAAGCGCTAGAAGGAGTAGCGGTGAAAACACGTATACATCCAACGAGGCTAGACACTGAAGTTCTTATAGAGGATGTGATTAGTTCCGGAAACGAGGTGGAAGTGATGATAATTAGTATTCGGTGGGGTGTGCTCGTGGTGTGTGAGAGTCGGGGAGAGAGTTGGCTACGGACGTGACAAGACCGAGGCAAAGGTAAGGTAGTTTATTATATGGAATTTTAAATATATGAGCCTTTATTATTATTTTCAATAGTTGTTACTCTATTTATTTTTTTTTTTCAGTTGGGATGCTATCTCCAAACTGCTCATTTCTGAACAAGGTGTCTTCATCCTTGCCTGTGAAGGCTTTGGTAGCTTTCAGCTAGTTTTCCTTCCCTTGACGAATGCTGAATGCTTCTCTGGAAGCTGCTACAGATCAATAGCTAAGGTGTCGGTCGAAAATACCCTGGTCTGAATACGCAATTTGTTGACAGTGAGTCAACCAATCAGAATGCTTGTACTGTTGTTGCTATATAATGAACACATTTACTATCTAATAACATTTCAAAGATTAACAAAGGACCCAGTGACTATGTAAATGTAGTCTTTAAAAAAACAATTGTGGGTGTATTTTTAGGAGAACTAAACCCTTACGGAGTTATCTTGGTCAGGGTCAGGGTTCACAGGAATGGATCACATGAAAATAGGGTATGAGGAAAGAATACATGCTGGATGGGTACATGTCTATAACACAGCACTGTATACAAGCATTCAGAGCTACAGGCAATTTAGCTTAGTTTACCTATCTGTTTTTGGACAGTGGAAGGAAACCAGAGAGCCCAGATGAAACCCACATGAATACAGGCTGACCATGAGTAACTCAGCACATACACTATCCCAAGTTCAGGCTTGAACCAGGAACCCTGGAGCTGCAAGGCAGTAGCACTTCCCCCTGCACTCCCATGTCTTCATGCAACGTGATTCGCAAACTGTTATGAATATAAAAGCATATATCCATGATACTTGTTTATGTTACTTTGCCAAGCGCCGTGGAATCTGTATAAAAGAGCCATCGTTAAAACATCATTAAAGTTTTCTACAAAGTCGTTCCTAATACTAGTTTTGATATTTTGCACTAATGTGCTATTTCTAATTACGCCTACGTACTGTTTGTCCCTTTGGGATTATTAAAGCTCGCTTCAAGTATGATTTATCAGGTAGTTAATACTGATCCCCACCAATGCTTGAGGATAATGAAAGTATCTTTAGAAATGCATCTGCATATTTCATCAGAATGGGTTTCCTGTTAAATATAGAGTCATTTGCAAAATAAAGTTTCAAATAAGCTGATTGGTCGCTGTTTTTGATGGAACCTAGACGCACTTAAGATCCATCAGGAGTCAGATATGCCTTTGACAGAATCATGTTCAATCCCTAAGAAGAAGAAGACCAAAGGGAAAGGTAGACAATACCTCTGAAGGTCATCTTTTTTTTTTTAATTCCCTTTTCTTTCAAACATGCTTGAGAAATCCCACTGATATACCCTGCTCTGGCAAGGAGTCTTTAAGAGTTGTTATCAATAAAAGATTCGACCCTATTAAAGAAAAAAGTGTATACTGTTAAAATGAATAGAAATGTTATAGACATACAGATGATCGAATTCCTTACTGATGCATAAGAGGAGTCGTAAACAGTAACACGTCCTTTGTGAAAAGGAAAAGAAGATGTGGGAGGGAAAAATCTGGAAAAACAAGCAAATAACCTTTAAGGATGCAATGCCATTCCTGTACTGCAAGTTTAATGGGCAGCAGCTCCATGTTGCCAGCTTTGGTTTTGTTCAGACAGCATCAGCTCACATGAAAAGAATGTGCATGAGTGGATTCTGGAGACTTACCGTGAGGCCGGGAAAGAATCACTCCCTTCTTTGAATCAGATTCACTTATTTCAACCGCAAAAGGGGAGTTTAGGATCAGGGAGCTCTTGAGTGATAAAAAGAAAGGTTAGAGAGAGGTTAGTGCAAAAGCAACTATAACATGGGGAGGGTGGAGCCTATCTCAGCTGACTCTTGGTGAAGGTGGGGTACACCCTGAACTGCTGGTCAGTCCATTGCAGGGTCAAACACACATATATACGACCATTCATTCTCACACCACATGGCAATTTGGAACAGCCCATTAACCTAATGTGCATATCTATGGACTGCGGGAAGACACCAGAGTACCCGCAGGAAACCCACGCAGAAATACCTGCACTGAGCCTGGGAGTTTTTTATTATTTCATTCATTCATTTTCTGAACCGTTTAATCCTAATTAGGGTCATGGGGAGGCTGGTGCCCTTCTTACCCAACTCTGGGCGAAGACAGAGTACACCCTGGACAGCTCACCAGACCATCGCAGCTTTTTTATTATTTGTATTTTATTATTTATTTATTTATTTATTTATTTATTTATTTATTCATTCATGTATTTGCCCTGCCGTGGTCTGGCAAGCAGTCCAGGATGGACCCCGCCCTCACCCAGAGTTGGCAGAGATGGGTGCCAGCCCCCTCCCGACCCTAATTAGGATTAAGCTGCTTAGAAAATAAATGAATGAATGAATGAATGAATTTATTTATTCATTTTTATGGGGTTTTTTTTGTTTGTTTGTTTGTTTTTTTTGGGGGGGTGGGGGGCATGTATATCAGATCACAAGGGAGTAAGAGGAGCTGCACCACCTTGCTTCCGCTATTAAATTCTTTAGTTGTTAGAATCTGACGTAATTGTTCAATTCCTTTTTTTTTATTCCTCAGCATCACATTTCTAGTGCAGGTTATGATCTGGCCAATATAAATTACAACTAACGTGCTGTAACAGCATAATAACCCAGAAATATGTGGATGTGGAATTTATCACATCCATTTGGCATCACTAGAAACTCAAAGTGCCTCCTTTGTATTATAAATTGTCTTTCAATAAATTTCATTCATTCATCAATTTTATAAGCCGCTTATTCCTAATTAGGGTCGTGGGGAGGCTGGAGCTCATCTCAGCTGACTCTGGGCAAAGGTGGGGTACACCCTGAACTGCTCGCCAGACCATTGCAGGGCCAACACACATACAACCATTCACACTCACTTTCACTCCTAGGGCCGACAATGAACTGCCAATTAGCCTACCGTGCATGTTTTTGGACTGTAGGAGGAAACCGGAATACCTGAAGGAAACCTAAGCAAGCACGGAGAGAACAAATTTCACACAGAAACGCATGGAGCAAGGGAATCGAACTTACGCCTTCTTACTGTGAGGCGGACGTGCTAACCTTTCAATATTATATGCAAGCTAAAACATCGCCTATACCTGGATTATTATCTATTCATGAGCCTCGTAGATAATATCATTGTATCAATGGTCCAAAGATGCTCAAGATGAAATCTGGGCTGCAGAAGTTCATGAAAGGTTCTTCTGAGGTAGATTCTATATGATTAACACGACATCATCATGAGAGGAAACAAAAGCACTGCATACACTCGATCAGTATTGCTGGTATTAATCATAAAGGTTCCACCAGGGAGGCGATGCTGAAACCTTGACTCTGCATAGTACAGGGAGCGCTGGAGCTTCAAAAGTCTGACTGTTCCCAATGACAGCATAGTGCAGCTCAGTTAAATGGGTTCAAGGTTGATTGAACTATTAGTGTATAGTTTTGTGTTCACACTGATCCTATGGGGTTTCAAACTTGACTGGAGTGCTCCATTTTGTGATCTAGCGTGGTTATCAATCCGGACAGGGTCTAATTACTTCTTCGAGTTCAAGGTAGTTCTCCTTACATGCTAACAGATTGAAGGGAAAAGAGACTTTGATACTCTGAAAAGTGCTTGCTCAAGGAAACAGGATCTGCAGAAGTGCCAACACTGCTAACAAGAAAATCATAGCAGACAAAAAGGACAAAAAAAACATCACCACAAAAATTTAACATATGTTTGTGGACATGACATGTTATTTCTCTCCTCAAGCCACAGTAAGAAATATCGAAGTTCAGTTCCACGATTTGCAACAATCGTGGCATTTTAATTATTATTATTATTTTTTTACATTTTTAAGCCAGTTAATCCTAATTAGGGTCACGGGGAGGCTGGTGCCCATCCCAGCCGAATCTGGGCGAGGGCAGAGTACACCCTGGACAGCTTGTCATGCCATAGCAGGGCAGAAACATGCTGATGGCAACCCAATGGCGTACTCTTTACAAGTGACAGCAATGGTTATTTTACATGCCTCTCACAACAGACAGTGAGAGACACGGCCGGCCTTTGATAACCCAGTTAGCTGCACTGGGGGGGACAGCAGTGACAACTCAGTGATAGTCTGGCTTGACCCCTTGACCTTCAGATCAATAAGTCAGCACCCGACCACTGGGCCACCACTGCCCGCCTGGTTCCAGATTGTCAGCACCTATTTTAACGCTCATCTCGCCAGACAAGAGATTATAAATGCAAGTGGTTTCCCTTTTTTTCTTTTTTTTTTCTTAGCAAAAAGCAAACAATATCTGTTTTGGTCAGTTTAATGAAGTTTTCATTTATTTTTACTGTCTACAAGTAAACTGTTTACAAGTAGCCATCTCAAATAAAGCATTGAGATTATGAGGGAACAGCACCTAGTACATGAAATGCTGCACCATTCATTTCTTAACAAAGAAATTTTTAGCCAAAGCTGTTAACAGAGAAAAATCTCTTATAATCCTGTATAATACTTGAATACTTGAAGTCTTGAGCGCAAGGTTAAATCAAAGCTCAGATACAAACATGTAAACAAACAACAAACTTACGTATGGTCAAGATACTAGACAAACAGATATAGCAAAACAGTAGCTAGGGCGAACAAGACATTTGCAAAAACGTGGCCTGAAACAGTGAGCATATATAGTCTATACAAGTAATAAATAACAGGTGACTCGCTACAAAAAGCCAACATTACCTAAACCTGCCTGACTAATAGTGTAAATGCACCATGTTTGTATGCTTGTTGTCTAATAGAATCATATTGTAATAGAACAAAAAATTAAATAAAAATAAAATACATATAAAAATAGAAGTAGGCATAAGAGAGAACAGTGGATATACAACCTAATATCCAAAATAGCAATACTGGATCAACTTGCAGAAATCCAAGACCCAAATAAGCAGGGTGAAGAGTCAGGGGACAGTATCTTCCTGGCATCAAGAATGGCTATGCTGTTTACACTCTCTCTGGAAGGAGATAGATGATTATGTTTAGCTCAGAGTTGACAGAATATCTCCAGGCCAGAAGCACTGTTACAAATTTATCCAGAGGTTTCAGTGAAGGGTAAAAGGAGAGGCAAAAAGGTTCCCAAATATGATAAATACAACCATTTGCACTGAAAGAAGTTCCCAGCACTGGGATTAAGACCTACTGAGATATAAAAAACATTACTGTATACAAGCATAAATAGGTAAATGGCCATGTTGTTTTATTTATTTATTAATTTGTCCACACAAATAAGGATTATTAAACATAATTTTTACCCAACAATTTCAAACAAATATAATTTAACTCTCATAAAGCCGCAGGGATCCTGTCCAAGGCTGGGAGACCAAATCTAACCATATATATATATATATATATATATATATATATATATATATATATATATTATAAATATAGATATATAA
>JAQMYF010000010.1:20596368-20616654 GCA_030014195.1 Neosilurus mollespiculum | reverse complement strand
AGACGTGAATTATATCAAACTGATACTCCAATGTGTGAATGTGTGCGAGTCCTGCAATGGATTGGTTGCCTGTTCAGGGTGTACCCCACATCTTGGCCAAAGTGAGATGGGATTGGCTCGAGTTCCCCTGCACCCTGAGGGATAATTAATTGATGGATGGATGGATGGATGGATGGATGGATGGTTGGATGGTTGGTGGGTTGGATGGATGGATCGATGTCATCTTTCTAGAAGTCTGGCACCCCCCACAGATAACTGCAAAACACATAGGCCTATGCACAGAAAGAAATATGCTCACTTTGAAGCACAAACGGTTCCAAAATACTTTCTCAAGAGTATAAGAGCGTATGCATCAACTCAAAAGCAGATATTATACCAAGGGTTTTGTTTATGCAAGCTTTTTTTAGCTCGAATCCAGGTCTTAAGGTCATAAATAGAACATAGGCATTATTAGCACAGGTCTATGGCTAGAGGACCCATCCATCCATCCATTATCTGTGCTAGTTACTTATCAGGGTCACGGGGGAAAAAGAAGGAGCCAATCCCAGCTGACTTCAGGCAAGAGGCGGGGTACTCCATGAACAGGTCTCTGGTCTATTGTAGGGTTAATGCTAGGGATCTTCTCCTTTTTACTTAGAGAATCTGAGATCAAAAGCACAAGCTAAAGAATTCAACCTTTTCAAGGTTTAACTGGAATGATCTCATACTGTGAGACTAGTACGACTTAAAGCCTGGAATCGTGAATGGATGGTGGTCATGGGCAGAGAAAAAAAAGTGAGAAGGATATTGCTCGAGTGCTCAAATGGTGGGCCAGAACACAGGAACAAATCCAAATGATAGTCTCAGAGAGGATATCGAAAAAAAGATTGGCCTCAGCAGGAGGGATGTTAACTTTGCCAACAGCTTGTTGGAGATCAGTTGCACGACAGATGCACGACAGCAAGGCGTCTCCATTGTGATTAATGAGTCCTTGGGGAGCGAAGTCAGACTGTGAATATGGAGCTGATACAAATACACACACATAAGGCATACCACTGATATGCTAATGGGTAGCACATTTACATTTGTACTGACTGTCTAATGCTAACTAATACCCATTTAACAGGAACAAAGCAGCAGCTAGAGGCTGTATTAGTCAGCTTTTTGTTGTATTTAAATACCGCATTCTTGCTCTCTACCTATTCAGATAGCAACACTTTCCAGGAAAAGATAACAAAAGAGATTAAACGAGATCCCATCAGTGAGTGACCCTTAGCATCAGGGAGCATGGCAGCATTCTGTTAGTAATGCAGCATGTGGGTTCTTGCTCTCACTTGGGACTTGGGATTAGTGCTCTTCGTGATGCTGTGGTGGTCTGGGAAAACCTGTTGGAATATCGCTACAAGTGAATTCAGGAAATAAGACTTTAAAATTATATATATATATATATATATATATATATATATATTGTAAGACAAAGGGCAGCATGGTGGCACAGTGGTTAGCATGTCCGCCTCACAGCAAAAGACCTGGGTTCGATTCCCGGGCTCGGGGCATTTCTGTGTGGAGTTTCCTCCGGGCATGTTCTTCCAGTGCTTGTGTGGGTTTCCTCCGGGTACTCTGGTTTCCTCCCACAATCCAAAAACATGCGCAGTAGGCTAACTGGCTGTTCCAAACTGCTCCTAGGTGTGAGTGTCTGCTTTGCGATGGCTTGGCGAGCTGTTTAGGGTGTACCCCACCTTCGTCCAGAGTCAGCGGAAATGGGTGCCAGCCTCCCAGCGACCCTAAATAGGATTAAGCGGGTTAGAAAGGGAATGAATGTAATAAAATATCAAAATTCAACACAAGTGATAAGCAAAACTATTTACACCAACACTGAATATATAGTTCTACCCTTTTGTTATGTATTTAGTTTTTTATTAATTGGACAATATGTGCTTATGCTACTATTAGTTTCTCTACTAAAGACATGGTGGGAGCACTATGATAAATAATCCACCAGTTTACGGTCGTTAATGTGTTCAATTTTTCATTCGTAGATGTGTGTGAAAAATATCAGACCACTGAGATGAGATGTGTCACATAAAAGTCAGTGGCACCTGGGTGCAGCCGTGGCCTAATGATTAATAGAAGCCGCTTTGGGACCTAAAGGTCGCCGGTTTGATTCCCGAACCAACAGGAAAAATAAGTGGCAGTGGGGGGAGTGAGCAGCACCCTCACTTCCTCCAACTTCATGGCTGAAGTGCCCTTGAGCAAGGCACCTAACCTCCAACTGCTCTCCGCGAGCTGTAGTGTGTGGATGTCCACTGTTCCAAATGTGTGTGTGCTCTCACTGTGTACATTCATTCAATTTCTGAACCGCGTAATCCTAATTAGGATTGGGGGAGGCTGGCGCCCATCTTAGCTGACTCTGGGCGAGGGCAGAGTACACCCTGGACAGCTTGCCAGGCCATCGAAGGGCACAAAACACGCTGACGGCAAAAGCAATGGTTCTTTTACATGCCTCTCGCCACAGACAGTGAGAGACATGGCTGGCCTTTTATAACCCAGTTAGCTGCACTGGGGGGGGCAGCAGTGACAACTTGGTGATAATGGGGTTTGAACCCCCGACCTTCGGATCAGTAAGCCACAACTGCCCCTGGGTTTAAGGCAGCATAAATAAATTAAATAAGTAAATAAATAAATAAACAATTAGCAAAGACTGACCTTTTTTAAATACCCTGTTCACTTGCATCTGTCCAACAACTTGATGAAAAAGCGACATACGATGTGTAAGAAAATTTAGCTAGCATGGCTTTTAGGCAGATAAACTGTTCAGCAGTGTGTGTTTTTTTAACTGCTCAGTGATGCGGCAGCATCTTTGCAGGAAAAAGTCGATAGCCTAAAGAAAATTATTTCCATTGCCATTTTGGTAATGCCAAGTGTGAAATGCCAAATAGAGGCGCAATGTACTGTATACCTACAGGAAAAACAAAATTTTGGTGAAAACCCAATTTTTTTTTTTTTTTTTTTTTTTTACTGTTGGCCAAAATTCAACCAGAACAACATGTTTTTTTCCCCCTCTGAGTTACTAAATGTACATAGTAGAAAATGTGAGAGCTTTTCCCAGGTGGCCACACTATTTATCCTTTCCATTTCTCTAACACACCTGTTTCTATTCATTAGCCTTTCATTAATGGGAACAGGAGAGTCTGCCAGGTTTAGGAACCCCTGCTTTGGAATAAGTGCAGATTCACAGCAAGCAAACACAGAGGTGAAGTAAATTAGCACCGCGCTTATTGATGAACAAATGGGTATAAAAATAAAAACAAACCACAGGACAACCTTGACACTCTCTCTCTCTCTCTCTCTCTCTCTCTCTCTCTCTCTCTCTCTCTCTCTCTTGCTTCCTGCTGTGATGTGCCAGCTCACCAGTCTATCGCTCCTTTTAGGTCCGGTGCTGAGTCACTGCATCCAACCTCCCCTGTTTTCCTATCAGCACTTATCTGATGATGTCAGGTTTCTGCGTAATGCTCCATAATTGACATTTTAAAGCTCGCTCATCTTTGTTTTGGAAAGGGCACGGGTTTCATTTATGCAAAACATATACGGCCCCCCCCCCCCCCCCCCCCCCCGCTGTTTCAGGGTGAGATGACTAAGCTATCTGTCTGTTAATGGCATGATTTTGGTTTAAAGCTTTTCCGATGCAGGTGGATGAGCCATACACAGCCGTACAGTGTGTGGGATCTGGACAGCTGTAATTAGCATCTGTAATTTAGACTCTACATCTGGTTCAAATCATGAAGGCATTGATAATTAGCTGATGAGCTGAATCAGGAGAGGGAGAGTCTGGAAAACACAAAGCCATGTGGGTTGTGGTTCCAGGCTTACGGAGAGTTTCGATGCAAACGTTTTCCACAGTAATTGTGTTTGAAGAAGGTACGCAGAAGCGTGGAAATGCAAAACGGAGGTTATTTACGTTAGTGAATATTTGGCAGTGTTTCTGATTTGAAGCAGCACAAAAGGAGGAAAAGATGTGTGTTTAAAAAGTAGACAATGAGATACCTCTCGGACAGCACGGTGGCGTAGTGCCACTGTATGCCCACCCCCCAGTATGATTAATAATCAGAGGCTTCACTAAATATGAATGGCTGGGGGTGCTGATCAGTTGGAAGCAGTTATTCTCCCCACCTCACAGCAAGAAGGTCCTGGTTCGGGTCCCGGGGTCAGGAGTTTCTGTGTGGAGTTTGCATGTTCTCCCAGTGCTTGCGTGGGCTTCCTCCAGGTACTCCAGTTTCCTCCCACAGTCCAAAGACATACACATCTGACTAATTGTCTGTTCCAAATTGCCTCTAGGAATGAATGTGAGTGTGAATGGTTGTGTGTGCGTGTGTGTGTGTGTGTGTGTGTGTGTGTGTGTGTGTGTGTGTGTGTGTGTTTAGCTTCACTAAATATGAATGGTTGGGGGGTGCTAATAATTTCTGAACCAGTTGTTATGCTCCTTATTTCCTCACAGCAACAAGGTCTTGGGTTCGAGTCGAAGTCTTGTGTCCACCATGTACTCCGGTTTCCTCCCACAGGCCAAAGACATGCACATTTGGCTAATTGGTTTTAACAAGAAGTGTGAGCGTGAATGGTTGTGTGTGTTGGTCCTGCAGTGGTCTGGCGAGCTGTTCCCGGATGTACTCCTCCTTCGCCCAGTGACGGCTGAGATAGGCTCCAGTCACCCCGCAGACCCTATCAGGATTAAGCGGTTTGGCAAGTGAGTGAGAGAGTAGTTATTCTTCCATGGAATACTGGATGCTCGATCAGAGATGTGTGGAATGTTTAAAGGATGTTAAGATAAAAGTGTTGAATTCTAGTATGAACATAATATAAGTTTTATGTTTCTTTATGTTCACAGTGTATATACTCTTTTTCCCGCATGCATGCTTTGTCTAGACCTTAATTCACACTTTAATCTTATCAGTAATTAAACATATGTGGAAATGTAGTCATTGCCTACACTGTACTAAAAAAATACCTGCAAGCTTTTATTACACTAAACTTGTTCATACTACATACTGCGTACTCTATGCTTATAAATGTCAATCATCAATAAGGGACCATGTGCGTTAATGGCACAGCTGTTTTCTATTATCGCCCGCAAAACTTCAAGATCACAGAGCGCTAAAATGTCTAATTCAAAACATTTACATTTATGTTTACATGGGCAATGGTGGCTCTGTGATTAAGGCTCTGAATTACTGATCAGAAGGTCGGTGGTTCAAGCCCAAAACCACCGAGTTGCCACTTTGAGCAAGGTCCTTCACCCTTAACTGCTCAGTTGTATGACTCACTCGCTCATTAGCCAAAATGCTTAATCCTGTTATGGTCAGCTGACACTGGGCGAAGGCAGGGTTGACCAGACCATCGCAACACACACACACACACACACACACACACACTCCTTGGGCCAGTTTGGAACAGCAGCGGAGAACCCGGAGTGTCCCACGCAAACTCCACACAGAAACACCCGAGCCTGGGACTCGAACCCAGAACCTTCTTACTGTAAGACGGACGTGCTAAACACTATGCCACTGTGCCGCCCTTCAGTTCTATGAATGACATAAATTTGTATGTCGCTCTGAATAAAAGCATCTGTCAAATACTATAAATGTAATTCAGAATGACTACACAGTGCGTTAAGGTTATATGTGCTAAATCTTCCAGTAATCCAGCTCAGCCACTGCAGCGAATTCCTTTTAAAGGGCGCCTTTACTTTTGTCCTAATGAAATAGCTGGTTTGATTTGTCTTCATTTGTGGATTTGTTTTGGGTTGTTGTTATTTTTTCTTTTTCAAGTCATTTATATCAAATGAGTAATTTTCACAAAATTACTTGATTAGGCTTCTCTGTTAGATTAACTTTACTAATGAATGGCTTGGAGATGTGCCATGTTCCCGAGTTAAGGACTACTCTTTACTAATTGGGGAGCTTTTAGAATAAACTCTTCATGAGAGTAGATTTGGGGTACATTTATAATGACCAAAACAACTATAACTTTTTTCTCCTATTTATTTTTTAATTTGATGGACGTTCTGTTCAGTTTGATTGATTTTGCATGTTTGGTTTCTTGCCATCTGTCACACCATCTCTGTAGGGTCACAATGAGGTCACCACTTACATGACTCCATTGTCTGAACAATTCAACCAGTTGTTTTGTGTCACATTGAGGGTGACATTTATGGAGTAATTCAGTGATTCAGCAAAAGCTAGATGTCACCGGCCACATACCGATAATGTACATTCCTTCCACAATAATAACTATCTGCAGTGTCACCCTGGATGAACTCTGACAAGCTAGAAATAACTATTCTTTTTTTTTTTTTGGCAAAAATAGAGGAAAGATCAGCTTTCTTCTGATGCCATATTCATCATTCATTCATTTTCTAAACCGCTTAGTCCTAATTAGGGTCACGGGGAAGCTGGCGCCCATCTCAGCCGACTTTGGGCGAGGGCGAGGTACACCCTGGTCAGCTCGCCAGGCCATCGCAGGGCCAACAGTCACTCAAACATTCATACTCACACTCACACCTAGGGGTGATTTGAAACAGCCAATTAGCCCACTGTGCATGTTTTTGAAAGTGGGAGGAAACCAGAGTACCTGGAGGAAACCCACGCAAGCACAGGGAGAACATGCAAACTCCACACAGAAACGCCCGAGCTGGGAATCGAACCCAGGACCTTCTTGCTGTAAGGCGGACGTGCCAACCACTACGCCACCGTGCCGCCCACGTCAGTCACTACTTTGTTTATTATTATTATTTTTTAATTTAGTATTATTATTTTTTTTCTTTGTTAATGAGGCCTTCCTTTTAGTTATGGAGCCAATTTAATAAACATTATAGTAAAAACATTGAGTAAGTGCAATTTCCTCACGCTAAATGTTAATGTGGATAGCCGCGTGCTGTTATGAACAAAATTAAAATAACCTCAACAAATTTAGCTTAAGATGCTAACTGACTTCAGGGTCTATTTCTGTGTTCCCAGTGCTTATGTTCCCAAGTCCTATGCTTCCCAGTACATACGTTCCCCAGTACCTTTGTTCCCCAGGAACCCTAACCCTAATATTCCATAAATTGTTACTTTGATGAGTATGTTTGATTTTGTTTCATCAACCTTCTTTTACAATATGCATACGATCATTGTAGCTTTTACTTCTATAAAGTACACAATATAGTGGAAGATCCATTAATTTAATAGGGACTGGGGAACATAACGACTGGGGAACATCGGGTCTGGGAAACATAGGGGACTGGGAAACATAGGGGACTGGGGAACATAGGGCTGATCCCCTGGCTTCATTCAGAGGTAAATCTTTAAATTCCATCTCCCTTTCACTATTGGTTGTAATTGCACTTGCTAGAACTTATCTTTTGCTATGAAAAGGAAATACTGCTTATATAATGGACTTATATAAAACCATCACAGGGCCAGCAAACACACACACCTCGGGGCAATTTGGAACAGTCAATTAGTCTGAAGTACATGTCTTTGAGAGTACATTGTGGAGTACCGATAGGAAACCAATGGGAGAACATGCAAACTCGACACAAAAACACCCTCACTGAGCCTTCTTTTGCTGTGAGGTGGACGTGCTAAGCACTATGCCACCATGCCACCCTGTTCTACTATAGTCAAGTTATATATTCTATATATGAATAAATATTCATGCAACACTTAAACTTTAATTGCAGCACAGTAACAACAATGAAAAATATGCAGTAGCTTAGCAACAAGCTAACTAGTTAACATTATCCATAACTCCATTGTTGTTTGATTACCTGTTTTACAAACAACAGTAACTAACTATAGTCAGTGTTTCTTTTTTTTTTTCTTTTTTAAAATATTGTCCTAATCCTGCAAGGGAAATTATTACCTCTGCATTTAATCCATCAAAGGTGAGCACACACACGTAAACAGTGAGCACACACTCGGAGCAGTGGACAGCCAGGCATCATGGCACCCGGGGAGCAGTTGGGGGTTAGGTGCCTTGCTCAAGGGCACTTCAGCCATGAAGGTGGGGGAAGGGAAGGTGCAGCTCACTCCCCCACCACCACACATTTTTCCTGCTGGTTCAGGAATCAAATCAGCAACCTTTCGTTTCCAAAGCCGCTTCTCTTGACCATTAGGCCACAGCTGCCCCAGTTATGAGCTGGATCAAGTACTGTGTCTGTATATTTAATGACATAAAGCCAATACTGCCATAAACTGATTTAAACGTAGGGAAGTGTAACTTTACTCTCTGTTCAGTGTGAGTCGATTGTGATGTTGATTTGACGTACCTCCTTAAACAGGGAAAGAAGTCTCACTTGAGAAGACTACCCCAAGTTCACAACTTGAGGGGGCATTTTACCAGTTGTAAGTGGGGTGTAGATTTACGACTTGTGACCTCAAACACAGCACAGGCTCTGAAAGGCTATAAAATCTCCAGGAGATGCCCTCAGCACAATAACAGATTTGAAACAATAGTGCCCCTCTTCTTTCTAGTCAGAGAGAAAGAGAGTGATTAATCCTGGTGAAAGCAACACTGTTATTCTCAGCCATTAAAAGTTTTCAACTAGGTTGTGTTTGTGTTTGGGAGTGGAAACCTGGCCTGGAATGCATCATGTGTGCAGTCTATTTTCCATACTTACTCCAGCAAAGAGGTCCTGGATATGGACGTTTCTCTCCGGATACTCCGGATTCCTCCTACAGTCCAAAGACACACACATTAGATTATCTGGCTGTTCCAAATTACCCCTAGGTGTGAATGAGAGACTGAATAGTTGGGTGTGAGGTCCTCCAATGTTCTAGTGAGTTTTTCAGGGTGTACCCCAACTTGGCCCAGAGTCGGCTGAGATAGGCTTCACCCTCCCTAGGACCCTAATAGGATTATGCGGTTCGGCAAATAAGTAAGTGAAAGTGAGTTTATTTACTGCAATTTATTTCATTCATTCATTCATTTATTGATTCATTTTCTAAGCTTCTTAAGCCTAATTAGGGCCGCGGGGAGGCAGGCGCCTATCTCAGCCGATTCTGGGTGAGGGCGAGATACCATCGCAGGCCAACACTTACACAACCATTCACACTCACACTCACCTAGCGGCGATTTGGAACAGCCAGTTAGCCTAACGTGCATGTTTTTGGACTGTGGGAGGAAACCGGAGTACCCGGAGGAAACCCACACAAGCACATGAAGATCATGCAAACTAAGTAGACCTTTCTTAATAATGTATGTAGCCTAGGCAGGCACCTAATCACCAAGCAAAGAAGGTATAGATCCATTGAGATAGCTAGCAAGTTGACAACCCCGTCACATGCATCACACAACATGTATACAACAGATAATGGGGTAAATTCCTAGAACAGTTGTAGGTGTGTGGTATGGAAGTCATGTGTTGTGCGGATAAAAATGGTGTTATAGACCGTTGTCATAGACCAACATTCCAGAAGAATCCCTCCAGGTCGATGTGCAGGACTGATCGACAGTTACTACAAACTGTAAGCGTTTCTGTGTGCAGTTTGCATGCTCTCACCGTGCTTGCTTGGGTTTCCTCCAGGTACTCTGGTTTCCTCCCACAGTCCAAAGACATGCACGTTAGTCTGAATGGCTGTTCCAAATCGACTCTAGATGTGAGTGTGAGTGTGAATGGTTGTGTGTGTGTGTTAGCCCTGCGATGATCATGCTGTTCAGGATGTATCCCACCTTCACCTTCTAGTGTTGGTGAAGATAATCTCCGGCTTCCCCGCGACCCGCATGAGCGAGTAGGTAGAATTAAGACCACTTTAGATAAATGGTCATGGACAACTTTCTTTAGTCCACATCCAGTTGTAATTACACACTCAACAACAACAGAAATATTGGCACTGGTACACTGATACATGAACATACGGTATGCTAGCTATTAGCATTCAGTTAAATTCTACTGTCAGTGATTATTATTATTACGATTAATTCTACTTCCTCTGCAGGGACTGAATGGTTTATTGAACAGATGTTTCACCTGGTGTTCTCTGAAAAAAGGTACTAAATCGAGGTGTTAGGGTTAAAAACGCCTAGCACAGGAACAATACCATCAAGGGGACATCTTCAGTACCTTCTTAGAGGAGCACAGCTAATGCACATAATTGGACCTTAAGGAGCACTATTGTAGCTTTAAGGGCAATTTTACATTGATTGCATCTTGGAAAAACAAAACGTGTACTTGCAGTAAGACAGCTAGAGAAAAAAAATGGGTGTGTGTGATCTCTAGAGCCTGATTACAGTAAAAAACAATGAATGTTAGCCTTCGGTCCACATGTTTTTTTTTTTTTTTTTATTCCTGGTAGAATAATGCAGCAGTCACAGGATATATTTAGCCATGGTTCTTTGGCGGTAAACTGGGAATGGAATTATAAAATAATAATTAAGCGAAAACAGAAGTGGATTTATCTCTGGAGGGCTGGAACATGGAACCAAATCCTGTAGATCTCACACTCTGAATATGTTTCCCCACTGATAACATAACATAACATACCTAGCCCTCATGATGATGGCTTTATGATGATAAATGATATAAACCAGGTGTGTTGGATTAGAAAAGAACATAAATGCAACCCACTTTGTAGTCTGGATTGGGTTTGGGAACTGCTGGAGTGATGGAAAGTGAGTAGGAGGCTTGTTTATTTTGGACTAGATCAAAGCTCAGATATGGAGCCAAAATATCTACACAACGAGCCCTGAAAATCATCGAGCATTACAAATTCGCAGTTGAGTGCTCACAGTTCGGCGCATTGGAATTATGGGTACAATGCTGAGCAATATCAAATCCTAGTCATGCTAAAACAACCGGCGGTGCTTTACACATATCTTCAGCACGATAATGGCATCAGATGAAAACATACATTATGAAAGAATGCTTTGGTTTTGAGTTGGTTGAATTGGTGCACTTGTGGTACATACTGTATTGTACCAGTGTACAATCGGATATTGTACCAGTGCACAATCGGATATGGACTAAAACAAGTGGTCCATGAACATCTATGCAAAGTGGCCTTCATCCCACTCACTCACTCTTTTTCCATTCACCATTCGTTCATTTTCGAAGCCGTTTAATCCTAATTAGGGTCGCGGGGAGGCTGGTGCCCATCTCAGCCGACTCTGGGCGAGGGTGGGGTACACCCTGGACAGCTTGCCAGGCCACCGCAGGGCCAACACACAAATAACCATTCACACTCACACCTAGGGATTTCAAACAGCCAATAAGCCTACTGTGCAAGTTTTTGGATTGTGGGAAGAGACCGGAGTACCCAGAGGAAACCCACGTAAGCCCTGGAAGAACATGCAAACCGCTTAATCCTATTATGGTCACAGGGAGGGTGACGCTTATCTTAGCTGGTACTGGGTGAAGGAGTGGTACACCCTGAACAGCTTAGGAGACCATTGCAGAGCCAACACACATCCACATCTATGGGAAATCTGGAACAGTCAGTTAGCCTAATGTGCATGTTTTTCAACTGTGGGAAGAAACCGATGTACCCGGAGGAAACCCAAGCAAGTACACAAACTCCACACAGAGATGCTCATGCCTGGGATTTGAAGCCAGGACCTTCTTGCTGTGAGGTGGACGTGCCTTACATGTACCAATGTACCAATATTTGTAGAGCTGAGAACTAGGGTGGTATAACTAACAGATGGTAACAGCTGTTTTTGAGAAAAATGACTTTTAAGTTTTTTCAATATTAAAAAATGAGGGGTGATGTTCAAGATATAATTCAAGGTCATAAGGAAGATGAAGGGGGCATTCTGGCACACATGAGCCTTATCCACATCTGTCAAAATATCACCTTATCTCATCTTTTTCAGTTTTTGTGGGTTAGACCACTATGGCTCTCAGCCCTTCATTTATGTCATTGGTGACTTAGTAATCACAACCGGTTGTGGACTTAAACAAGTGATCAAGGAGCATCTATGCAGAGAGGCCTCTATTCTACAGTAGCTAGCTTCAAAATTAATTCAAACCCAGGACCTTCTTGGTGTGAAGCATACATGCTAACCACTACGCCACCGTGCTGCCCATCTTTATTCCTTCTAGCTTCAAAATGAACTCGAACCCAGGACCTTCTTGCTGTGAGCAGACATGCTAACCACTACGCCACCGTGCCACCCGCCATTATTCTAGCTGCAGAATGAACTCGAACCCAGGACCATCTTGCTGTGAGGCAGACATGCTAACCACTATGCCACTCTGCTGCCCACCTTTATTCCAGCTAGTTTCAAAATTAACTAGAACTCAGGACCTTCTTGTTGTGAGGCGAACATGCTAAGCACTACATCACTGTGCTGCCTGTTTTTATTCTATTCAGCTTCATAACAAACTCGAACCCAGGTCCTTCGTGATAAGAGGCGGACATGCTATGCACTACACACCATGCCACCTGCCTTTATTCTAGCTAACTTCAAAATGAACTCGAACACAGGACTTTCCTGCGGTAAGGTGTACATGCTAACCACTACGCCACTATGCCACCTGCTATTATTCTAGCTAGCTTCAGAATGAACTCGAACCCAGGTCCTTCTTGATAAAAGGCGGACATGCTAAGCACTACACACCATGCCGCCTGCCTTTATTCAAGCTAACTTCAAAATGAACTCGAACACAGGACTTTCCTGCTGTAAGGCGGACATGCTAACCACTATGCTACCGTGCCACGCGCTATTATTCTAGCTAGCTTCAGAATGACCTCGAGCCCAGAACCTTCTTGCTGTGACGCAAACATGCTAACCACTACACCACTGTGGTGCCTGTTTTTATTCTATCTAGCTTCAAAATGAACTCGAACCCAGGACCTTCTTGATAAGAGGCGGACATGCTAAGTACTACACCACCGCGCCGCCCGCCTTTGTTCTAGCTAGCTTTGAAATGAATTTGAACTGAGGACTTTTTTGCTGTGAAGCGGACATGCTAACCATTACGCTCCCATGCCGCCTGCCTTTATTCTAGCTAGTTTCAAAATGAATTAGAACCCAGGATCTTCTTGCTATGAGGTGGACATGCTACGCACTACACCTCCGTGCCACCCGGCTTTATTCTAGCTAGCTTCAGAAATAATTAGAGCCCAGGACCTTCTTACTGTGAGGCGGACATGCTAACCACTACACCACTGTGCTGCCTGTTTTTATTCTATCTAGCTTCAAAATGAACTCGAACCCAGGACCTTCTTGATAAGAGGCGGACATGCTAAGCACTACACCACCGTGCCGCCCACCTTTGTTCAAGCTAGCTTCAAAATGAATTAGAACCCAGGACCTTCTTCTTACATCACTGGTCTTTATGGCAGTAAAATGATTCTATTCAATTTAAATGTAATAATGAAGCAATGAAGAACATGCACAATGGTATAATAAAGAAAAACATACAGTATAATGATTGATATTGTCAGTAAGATTTCTAATATGAGAAGGAAGGAAGAGTTTGTGCTTGTGCGAGAGAGAGAGAGAGAGAGAGAGAGAGGGAAAGTGGAAACGTTGTTGTTTGATAGATCAGGCTTCGTAATATAACTGTGAACTTTATTATCCTCACTGTGTGGAACAGTGTGTTTATTTCATCAGCTGGACTTGTGTCTGGGTTTCTAACGTGTTCTTGCGAATGTTTCTTATCAAGACAGGAAAAGTAAAAGTGGGATCTCTCTCACACAAGCTCTCTCAAGCCAAACCGCGGAGAAGCTGGAGCCTATCTCAGCTGACACTGAGCGAAGGTGGGTTACACCCTGAACAATTTGCCACGACATCGCAGGGCTGACGAACTCTGTGACAGGTGATGATGTCACAGAGTGCCTAGGTCATGTGACACGCTGGCAGGACATCATGACAAAGAGTCAGAGAGACAAAGGGACATGGAGTCTGGTCCCGGAATAAAGCACCGCTAAGTGTAAGTCTAAATGATTGTGTGTGTGTTGCCCTGAGATGGTCTGGAGAGCTGTCCAGGGTGTACCCCACCTTCTTTCAGCGTCGGCTGAGATAGGCTCCAGTCTCCCCGCGATCCTAGTAGGATTAATCAGTTTGGCAAATGAGTGAGAAAGTAAGTGGTCTGCGTACCTTTCTGTTACTCACTCATTTGCTGAACTGCTTAATCCTTCTAGGGTTGTGGAAAGGCTAGAGCCCATCTCAGCCGACACTGAGCGAAGGCAGGGTACACCCTGAACAGCTCTCTAGTTCATCGCATGGCCAACACACACAACCATTCACACTCACACCTAGGGGCAATTTGGAACAATCAGTTAGCCTGATGTGCATGTCTTTGGACTGTGGGAGGAAACCACTGTACCCCAGAGGAAACCCATGCAAGCACGGATCCAAGACCTTGTGAGGATGAGTTCTATCCACTGCGGCACCGTGCCACCGTTTGTGTTACGTTGTGTGACATTCCTCCATTAATAATTTCACTTTGGATGATTTATTTATTTATTTATTTATTTATTTTCATTTCCAGTTTGGTTGGTTACATTGAGCTTGAACAGCAAAATTAAGCACATGATATATTATACAGAGACAGAAATATGTGCAGTAGAAATGGAACATATCACAGGGATGAGAAGTGAAGGAGCAACGTGCGGACATGACTCATACACCATCTACTACAATGACATCATACTGTCCCAGTCATGATAAACCTGGTGATTACCAGTAATCCATTTCCATTTCAATTTCATTTCAAAAATCATTTCATCTCCGAGCAAATCGTTTGCTGTCATTCATCCCACGCAGTGTTACGGCCAAGAAGCCACCCGTGTCACTTGTCTAAGCGCTACACTATAAAAGCCTTATATAAAAATGTTATTTGACATCCAAGGTCTTCGCATCAGCTATCTTTAATTACACTGCCTGCTATTTTCAATAATGCACAGCTACATTCAAGCAGATATGTTGCTGTTGTGAACCCTCATGTTCGGAGAGAATCCTCGCTGATAAAGCCGCATCAATTATAATGAAGAGCATCATGAATAAGCAACCACATCTCTTTCTCTCCCATCTGCTTAATGAAACATTTTAAAGTACAGTGTAAATTCTAAAGGCTTGTCTAGAGAACGAATAAAGCCCTAATTACTCAAGCGTTAATGCCTCTCGGTCCTCAGTATTAAAGGCTCTTATTCATCAAAGTTGTGTAGATAAAAGGGAAGATTTGAGCGTCCGGTGTGATGTGTGAACAAATCTGGGTTTGATTCATGAAACTGGCGTACAACATCAAACCGAGCTTCGGTTTGTGAGCGATGGACGAATCAGTTCCAACCCTAATCGCCAGGCATCACGCCCTACTTTACACTCACACCACTGGAAAAATGATATTTTTGAGGCTGTAAATAGAGAGAAGATTATTAAAGTACTTTCTACTTTTCTGGAAATGCTATTGCACTCTTGCTACATCAGAATCTCACACACAGATCTGCGTGCTACTTGGGGTTCCTCTGTAATTATTTGGCTTCGGATGCATTTCTAATGCATGTGCAATGTTCTTTTTACATCATCTTATCAACTGATGTTTCCTAAATAAACTCTCTCTCGCTCTCTCGCTCTCTCTCTCATTTCCCAA
Source organism: Neosilurus mollespiculum (assembly GCA_030014195.1). Lineage (NCBI taxonomy): Eukaryota > Metazoa > Chordata > Actinopteri > Siluriformes > Plotosidae > Neosilurus > Neosilurus mollespiculum. The sequence continues at coordinate 20,601,104 of JAQMYF010000010.1, read as the reverse complement.
ACTGCTGAATCCTAGTAGGGTGGCAGAGAGACTGGAGTCTGTCTCAGCCAACTGATCCCTGAACAGCTCACCAGACCATTGCAGGGCCAACACACACACATACACACACACAAACACACACACACACACCTATGTGCAATTTGGAACAGCCAATTAGCCTACTGTGCCTTTGGACTATAGGAGGAAACCAGAGTAACTGGAGGAAACCTATACAAGCAAGGGAGAACCCAAGACGTTATTGCTGTGAGGTGGATGTGCTAACCACGACACCACCGTGCCGCCATCCTACACAGACTGCACAGCTAATATATGCAATTAAAACTGCGGAGAGTTCTAGTAATATTTACTTGAATATATTTTCTGTTACATTTACTAAAAGTCTGCATGTTTTATCTTTAAAGTAAACTGCAATTATTTTCAATGTGATCATAAACTGTACGTTTTTAATACACCGTACTAATTAAATACTTTCAGTAAGAAATACCCAAATCAGCCATAACATTAAAACCATTATAAGTGCTGGCAGGTGAACTGAATCCCACTGATTAGTTTAGGCGACATGGGAACAGCACGGTCTAATTGGTCAGCTGTCTCAGAATTTAAAAATATTGTGCGGTAAAAAAAAATTATAAAATGGAAAAATTACCCCTCAGCCACCCCATCTTTACGATCCGCTGCGCATGCATATTTGTTGGCGGCCTACCACACTCCGAGGGAAAGCGCTGTCCACCCCCTTGTATGAATGAGCTCACAGATGCCCATGATTGGCTGCTGATTGCTGTGAGTGACAGGGAAGTGAGCGTATGCCGTGCCTCCCTTCCATGAAAGCTCGGCCAATTAGCTCCTGGTCACAGATAGCTGTGGCATCGACCCAGATTCGAAGTTGTGTTCTCTGGGTTGATAGTCGCACACCTTGTCGACGCGCCACTCGGTTTCTCACACAAGATTAAGATACGGTATCGGCTGAGGGGTTTCACGTGGTCACATGGGTATTTTTTCGGTTGTTTTTTCTGTGTAGTAGTTTGCGTTTCTGTGCACTATATACTCAAACAACTTTATGAAAGTTTTCTTTCCTTTCTGTACTAAACTCTGAATGAGTAGGCTAAACAGATGCCGTTAGCTACACAGCGTTAAGCTTTGTTTGAAGCACAGACCTGCCTCAGTTATGGTTAAATTCATGAAACTGTTATGTTTCAGCTTGTAAACATACATATGGTAGGTAAAGTCTGTTGGGCTTTTGCTCTCAAGCCTGGCTCATCCATCCGGTTTCCTTGGCATAGGCACCCATTTATACTGCAGGGTGAAGGGAAGCACACTTGTGGTTAAGATTTCACCCAGGGGCCTTAGCATGGTGGGGATCTAACAGGGATTCTCTTCTCGATCATGAGCCCAGCACTCCAACCACTACACCACATATTTCAGCATAGTATTGAATTAAACTCTTAAAGTGAGCTAAAAGGACGCCTGCACACGTGTGCAATCTGGGCTTACCTGTGTCCATGATGACTGTTTTTAAATGTAAAAAATATTAGGATATAAGGATGGAGCGGGAGATGGATAGGTGGATCGGTGCAGCTTCTTGTACCAGTCCATCGTGGTGAAGAGGGAGCTGAGCCGGAAGGCAAAGCTCTTAATTTACCAGTTGATTTACGTTTCTACCCCCACCTACGGTCACAAGCTTTGGTATCGTGGATACAAGCTTCCTTTGCAGGGTGGTGGGTCTCTCCCTTAGAGATAGGGTGAGAAGTTCGGTCATCCGGGAGGAGCTCGGAGTAGAACCGCTGCTCCTCCATGTTGAGAGGAGCCAGTTGAGGTGGCTCGGGCATCTGATTAGAATGCCTCCTGAACGCTTCCCTGGTGTGGTACTTCGGGCATGTCCAACCAGACCCCAGGGTCGACCCAGAACATGCTGGGGGGACTACGTCTCTCTGCTGGTCTGGGAACGCCTCGGTGTCCCCCCGGAAGAGCCGGAGGAAGTGGCTGGGGAGAGGGACGTCTGGGCCTCGCTGCTTAGGCTGCTGCCCCGCGACCCGACCCCGGATCAAGCGGAAGAAGATGATGATATAACAAAGTCTTATTTTAGTGCTTATTTGCTTATGTTTCCATCATCATCATCATCATCTTCCCTTTATGTTTCCATGTAGCATATACTAAAACTATTATGAGCCTCAGGCTTGTGGTGGATATCAGTGAATTGAGTAGTCCCAGTCGTCCCACTATTCGGCGACATCCACCTCACCTAATTGTTACTTATCTCTTAACAGTGACACCTGCCAAGAACAGTCAGTTCTTAAAGTTGATGTGTTGAAAGCAGGAACAATGAGAAAAGATGACAAGCATAAGGAACTAAGTGATTTTAATAAGGACCTCACTGTGTGGAATGACTGGGTGTATTCATCTCCAAAACAGCAGGTCAGGGCAGTGGTGGCTGTGGTTAAAGCTCTGGGTTACTGATCTGAAGGTTGGTGGTCCAAGCCCCAGTACTACCAAGGTGCCACTGATGGGCCCTTGAGCAAGACCCTTAACCTTCAACTGCTCAGTTGTGTAAATGAGACAAAAAATGTAAGTCGCTCTGGATAAGGGCGTCTGCCAAATGCCACGAATGTAAATGTAAATGTCTTGTGGGGTGTTCCTGGAATGCATTGGTAAGTATCCAACGAAGAACAACCAGTGAACTGGCAAGAGTGGCATGGATGCCCAAGGCTCATTAATGCATCAAGGCACAGAAGAGCTTTTGTAGCACAGGCTGCTGAGAACTGGTGTGAAAATCGGGTATGCAACGTGAAAAAAGTCTCACAACACACACTGCATTGCAGCTTGCTCTGTGTGGAGCTGCCGAGTTACAGACCAGTCGGGTGGTGTTAATGTTATGGCTGATCAGTGGAGACAGAAATGAGCTGTGAAATGGTTTTGAAATGTTTATCAAAAGATTTTACTGATGTTACATAAAGCATTTGCAGCACATAGTATATCATTGCACAATATCCAGTATCCTCCGTAGGACAAATCCAAGCCTACAGCAATTTACATCAAGCACTCGCTCACATTATAATAAGTTTTTACCCTTTATATAGTGAAAACAAACAAATAACTGCAAACTAACTGATTGATCGATTGAATTCTGTCTAGACGTCTGCGTTCAGGTCAGTGCTTTGTGAGCCCTCTAGTCGCAGTGTTCTCAAACTTTTTTCAGCACAAGAAGGACGATGTTGGCGTCTCTAGATTGGAACCAAACTTACAAACCATACCTACACAAACAAATCAGTGCAAAACAATTGGTGGCGCAGTGGTTAGCACATTCGCCTCACAGCAAGAAGGTCCTGGGTTCGATCGGGCGTTTCTGTATGGAGTTTGCATGTTCTCCCCGAGCTTGCGTGGGTTTCCTCTGCGTACTCTGGTTTCCTCATACAGTCTAAAAACATGCACAGTAGGCTATTAGCTATTTCAAATCAGCCCTAGGTGTGAGAGTGAATAGGAATGGTTGTGTGTGTGTGTGTGTGTGTTGGCCCTGCAATGGTCTGGCGAGCTTTTCAGGGTGTACCACGCCTTCACCCAGAGTCGGCTGAGATTCGCGACCCGAATTGGGATTAAGCGGCTTAGAAAATAAATGAATGAATAAATGAATGAATATGCTATAATGTATACATTTATAAACGTCAATCAATGTTGAATAAATGTACTTCGCTTCCTGGTGCACAATACACCATATGGACAGTCTCACAAACTGGGGGCTGAATGTCAATTACGGCTAGTAAGCAAACGTCAGCAATCATGCTAACACTGCCAGTTTAACTAGCTAGCAACAGGGTAGTCACCTAATAACAGAAAAATCTAATAAATGAATTAATTGTAACATCTTTTGTGCATTTCTCGTTATGTACCCTAATGTGGATCTTTGGACTGTAGGAGGAAACCAGTAAAACCCTGGTCTCACCTAGCCAGAATGAGTTCATGCTAGACATTTGTAGCTGTTTGGGTGTAAACTGGCATTATATCAGTAAGTGTTTGGGCACTTCTCTTGGAATATGTGAGCGCAGGGAGCTACCTTGCTTTACTGGAGGGCGTGGCTTCCATTCATGGAACGTTTGGTCATGTTGAACCTCTAGCGTGGGTCAAGCATCGGATTGGTTCAACCATTACAACAGTGAAGGCATCCATGAGGCATCCATGGGTTACTGGATATTTCCTTAGATGTCCCTGGTTCCCATGGTTCTCAGGTATCAACCGTCTACGTGAGACCTACGCTTGAGAAACGCCCTCACAGACCACAGGGCTCGCACCCAGAACCTTCCTGCTGTGAGGCGAGATTGCTAACCACTACAGCATTGTGTGGAAACATGACTAGCTTACTTCTCTGCTGTCAAAACACTGTCTCCTGCAAGTCACTTCTCGACACAGGTAAGAAGTTTTGGACTGAGAATGTTTGGTTTGGAAATGTCTGTCCAATTTATCCAAATGTTTCTTTTCGAACAGTCTTCATTACCGAGCACCTCTCTACATGAAACACGCCGAGGCCTCTCCTCTTCATTTCAGATGACTTTGGGGAATCCAATATTATTAAACTCGCTCTTGTGTTTTTGTTTCAACATCATGCATGTGACTGACAGTGAAGGAATCACAAGAGTCACACTCAACATTACATCAGCCAGAAGCCGAGATTGTGTTTTCAGGATGTATGTGTGTGTGTGTGTGTGTGTGTGAGAGAGAGAGAGAGAGAGGACGGGGGGGGGGGGGGG
>JAQMYF010000010.1:20559613-20574803 GCA_030014195.1 Neosilurus mollespiculum | reverse complement strand
TATATATATATAGAGAGAGAGAGAGAGAGAGAGAGAGAGAGAGAGAGATATCTATGTGTGTGTATGTGTTAAACCTGGTAGAGGATTCATCTTATGTGTCATAAGAACTCCATCCATGGTGATGTAGTGGTTAGCATATCTGCCTCACAGCAAGAAGGTTGTAGGTTTGAGTCCTGGCTTGGCTCGGCCATTTCTGTGTGGAGTTTGCATGTTCTCCTTTTGCTTGCGTGGGTTTCTCCTTGTTCTCCTTGTGCTTGCGTGGGTTTCTCCTTGTTCTCCTTGTGCTTGCGTGGGTAGCTCTGCGATCCAACCTCTTGGCTGAGGTCAGCTGTCCATACATAATGGATGGACGGACGGACGGCCAGCCATGTTGGCTTTGGCTATATTTAAATTCTACTGCCGGATACGCATCCCGATGCGTCCTTATGGAATGAGATACTTTCAGTGATGCGGGTAGGAATTGTGTGTAAACAGGACCTTAATCTCGGGTTGCTGCCACACATTACACAAAATGCTTTCCTTTCTTACCGGGTTCTCGTCTGGGTTTTTTATTTTATTTTTTTATTTATTTATTTTTTGTTTGTTTTTTTGGAAACATCAAAGCAGTTCTGTAGGTCACTCTGGATGAGGTCGTCTGCCAAGTGCTGGAAATGTAAATGTGAATGTAAATATCTTGGATTATCTCCAGCAGCGAGACCTCAGCACTGAATGTTGATGTCATCAATGAGGCAACCTTGGATATAACCTTCAGTATTCTTAACCAGCTCTCCTTTCACTTCCTGCGATTTCTCCAGCGTAAACAAATAAATAAAGCCTTCTGGTATATGGACGGTACAGTCACTTGGGAATGTGACTTCTCTTATTATCAGCATGTCTGGTTGGCTCTTTGATATTTGTTTATCCGTCTGGATAAAGAAGTCCCATGGGATTGGTTGGAGCTTTATTGTTTTATACTACTCTGTGGTTCTTCTTCTTTGGCATCCGGCTCGTACTCCTCGTAGATGTTCATGTATGATCTCTAACCCTGAGCTGTATGATGTTTCTATATGGTGCCTCCTGCTGCTTGGTGTTGGATTGTCTTGGGGGCTTCTTTGCATAGCCTTAACCCTACTGCTTCGATTGATCTAGTGGCTGAGTGCTTTCATGTATAAAAATATCTCCTTTTTTGATTATTTCCAGGCCTCTTGCGTCTTACTCTATTGCTCCATTGCTCCCTTCCACCCCCATCATGTCTCGATGCTCATTGTGTAGGATCCTCCTTCCTACCGAAGCCTCCATTTTGCATAGAACTAAAGGAAACAATTAAATACCAATGAATCCCTCTCTCCTATTCTTCTTTCCATCCCCTTTTATTTCTTTTTCTTTAGCTGTGGTATCTTTGACAGGCTCAGAGCAGGGTGTGGCTCTCTTTGGCATGACTGTTTGTTCCATGAAACGGGCGTCAGGTTTCCTCACTGGCACCACCTGTCTCCTGTAGTGTTTGGATCTCCAAGCATGACACTCGCAGGACACTGGCTGCTGTAATAAATCAACAATGAGCTCATCTCCTGGAAGACTACAAGGAGGAGAAGGAGGAGGAGGTAGAGATGGGAGGAGGGAGGGGTAGGAGGTCAGAGATGGTGGTGGGGATGGTCTGTGGTTTATCAAACTCGGCGCTTGGAATGTTTTTTTTTTTTTTTTTTTTTCTCCCACTCATCTGATTCAGGTTATCAGGTGATGGTAGGATCTCTCATATAACGGACAGATGACCCCCTTTGCGATGCTTTACTGGAGGCTGGACTCTTTATCTCTCTGTCTCGTTGTCACAGTGTCTCACCAATGTGTCGTATAACCTGCACACTCACAGACAGGGGTGCTACCACCCTGGGACATCCCACGCGCAGAGCTTTACGCACTGCTTCTAGTTGCTGTTTCCTGTAATGAGCCAAGCTAGGTGTGGAGTAGAGAGAAAGAGAAAGCACGATGTCGCGGTGAAATAGCGGAACTTGGGGTGTATACAAGATGAAACGAGGCTGCGGTATTACCGTAGAAGACACGGGCAATGTGCAAAACCTACCTCAACCGAGTAAATCTCACTACATATCCAGTGTAGCGTCATGACTGCTGAAATGATCAGCTATTCTTAAACCACTTTCTTTTTCAAGCTGTGACAGATTTAGCTGCGGCACAGAGGTGACAGTGAAAGTAGGAGATGATAGTAATTGACCCTGATCCAGTAACCACACGAACGAAGGTCTACTTCCTCCCTGGGAGGCTCAGAAACAACTATCAAACACTTCCCACCCGGGGCTTGGGTTTCACAGCAGCATTTCCGAGTGGACACGTTCGTCTTCCTTTCTTTTCTCTTTTCTCCAGCCCTTTTATAGTCACCCCAACCCCCCCCCCCCCCCCCCTTCTACCTTTCGCACTGTTCTATCCTATGATGGATCGTTCATGCTGGCCTTCTGACCTTCAGCGTTGACCTCCTCTGTCACTCTTCCTCCAGATAAATGACCAGCGGAGAATAATTGATGGTTCCACCGGATTCTGGTTTTAGAGAGAGATACTGGAAGATAACATAGGTCTGATCCAAGCCTGTAGTCGTCCTTCTTTCCTCGTGTTGTCTCGCACGTCTCAGGCTAGTGGACGAGTTACTCTGTTGCTCGACCATTAATTCCTCCGAGAGAGGCTATCGAGTCGGAAGCCTCCACCAGACAGAGGGAGCATCACGTTGATTTATGTAATAGAATATTGTGTGTGTGTGTGTGTGTGTGCTGGAAGGTTTCCAGGAGCTTCATCCCCAGCTCCGGAGACCTAACTTGTCAGTGCCTCCCTCTCTGTGATCCTTCATTTCATTTAATTTATTTAAATCTGGAGAGAACACATCAAGGGCAAGCTTTAATTTACAGCAGTGCCGAGTCACAAAAAAACAGAAAAAAGAAAAAAAAAAACCCAATAGATTGCAATGAAGGCATGAGAGGCTGTAAGGAAGAGTAAGGCGGGATGATATGATGACATAATATTGATATTATCACACATGATGTCATGATGTCACTGAACGAGCGCAGCATTTTTCCAGCAGTTGGTTAGCAAAATTATTGATGATGCATATGATGTATCATAGATATTCATTCATTCATTCATTCGTTTGCCAAACTGCTTAATTCAGGCTGGAGCCCATCTCAGCCAACTCTGGGCGAAGGCGGTGTACACCCAGACCATCGCAGGGCAACATACCCACCACCATTCACCCTCACACTCACTCCTAGGTGCAATTTGGAACAGTCAGTTAGCCTAATATGCATGTCTTCACACTGTAGGAGGAAACCAGCCTTCCCAGAGGAAATCCACCCAAACGTCACACAGAAATGCCCTCGACGAGCATGAGACTCGAACCCAGGACCTTCTTGCTGTGAGGCGGATGTGCTAATCACTATACCACGGCAGCATCATATGTCGTACCGTAAACATGCCTTTCTATATTATTGTATTGTCACTGGTTTTGTTCCAACCAATCAGAATGCAGGAAATTCGCAGTCTTCATTTTGGTGCTATTGATTGACCTTCTGCCATTTCCCGAGCGCCGGGTGAAGGAAAACACCCTCCTCCTCCTTCATCTTGCACTGATGTCACTGGGCCTCATATCAGCTCTACTGGCATCAGTATTTACTGTGACACAAACCAGAAGCCATGAGCAGGAAACAGTACAGTACAAGCAGTGTGTGTGTGTGTGTGTGTGTGTGTGTGTGTGTGTGTGTGTGTGTGTTTGGAGACCAAGTTTCAAATATACACTAGCTCAGGAAACTGATAGACCACATCTGGACAGTCTGCTATGTGTACGGTCCAATTACAGTTTCGAGTGTAGGAGGAATCTAGCCAGAAGGGGCACTGCTTAGCATCCTTTACCGAACGAAATGGCAACATAAATCTGAAGTGGATCGCTTTCCGACGTCCCTCTTCTCCTCCACTAAATGAGACACGGCCTAAATTAAAGCCCGGCTCGCAGCCTTAGGGCCGTTTCCCTGCCGGCGCTAACGGCTCCAGCTTGGACCACTCTGAGATGAGATGAGATGAGATGAAGAAGTGCAATAAGCGTTTCAAGAAGACACGCAAGCTCATCTCTGTTGGTTGTTTTTTTTTTTTTTTTTTTTTTTTTTTTTGTAGAACGCTGTTTGCAAAGTCCTAACCGAAGCGTGTGTCTGCATTCATGCGTGGAGCGGCGAAACCGGCGTAATTGTCCTTGTTTATGAAACGTAATACACTTTCGGTTGTGAGTGCCGCAAAGCGCCAGAAGGTAATTTGATCGACCCTGGCGATGGTAGACATGGAAACATCCAGCTCATTAAGGATGCAAAGCTTTCTCTCTGTTCCTCTTCCACTCCCACTCCTCCAACACACACACACACACACACACACACACACACACACACACACACACACACACACACACACTCATCTTCTGGATACTGCTCCCCCTCTTTATCTTTATCTTTAATCTTTCTTTCTCTGCTTTTCCTGTAAAGCTTCAGAAAACTTTACGGCAGATTCTAGCGGCGTCTCAATACCAGAGCCTGCTTAAAAAGAAAACCTATAAATTATAAATATCTCGACAGAAAACTCCACCATAATAAATTTTTTAATTGGTCTGTGTGGAATGTGGAGCATCCACAATAAAAGTAAGTCGTTGCTATAGAAACCATTATGTATTTAAATGAATAATTTACCTTGTGAAGGTCTTACAGTGTTTTTCTTCCCACCAAAAAATAATTAAAAGCATGATTAGGCGACGATCGCACTTATCCCAAGAGTGGTTCTCGTGCCGTCCTTGCGTCCATGTTGGGTTCTTCTGTCAGCCTGCCAAGAAGTGTACTCAACAATTTAGCAAGGGTACTCAGATTAGACATGGGTCAGCTGGCAGTGTAAATATTATTGTGGGATAAATAAAAAAAAGGACAGAATGTGAAATAATGGATTTATACAGTGAGAAAAAAAAAACAACAGTATTCTATTCCCCTAATCTTACCTTTCTGGTCATTCTCCAACCAAGCCCCCCCACCCCCACCCCCGACCCGCCACCCCTATCAGTAAGGACACACACTGTACCCTTTGGCAGGCGAGGCTTAAGGTGCTAACTGGAAGATTTTAGAGGTGGTTGTCTTCTATTAATTCAGGCCCTGGCGAATGTTCCAGCCAACCAACTCTGAACTTTTCTCGTCTGGCACCGGGGACATGGAGAGCAGCCGTCTGGACCGACTGACACTCAACTAACTGTTTGTGGAGCTGAAAAGCTCACCTAGGTGACGGCATAGTTTCTTTTCTTTTCTTGAAGCCCGGTCACGGAATTTACACATGGAAATTCACGGAATTTTCCTCCCCTGAGCAAACAGAACTGAACAGTAATAAAGTCACCGCACCTGGTACTGACAAAAATGTGGAGAATGGAGACGGATTAATAGAAAGTGTTTTTTTTTACATTTCATTATAGAATAGTATGGCGAGGCCTTGCTACCGTTTCTATAGCAACAAGTCACACAAGGACGTTTTGTTGGTGGTGGGGGTTGTTTGGTGGTGGTGGTGGAGGTGGTGTGTGTGTGTGTGGTAGGGGGGTGGGGGGGTAATATTTAACAATGTAAAGTGGATCATCCTTAAAATGCTGAAGTATTTCAGTTGGAGGCATTAGGTGTGTGGAAGACGTCCTCTCCGTCAGGAAGGACAACAGTATTGAAGTTTCTTAGCATCCTGATGAGAAGCGATTTCCTTTTCCTTTTCCAGCATAATATGGATTAAGGAGGAAATTTTACATACTGAGATATTGTTATATTTGGAAAGAGAATTTAATCTGATTTAAAATGGGGTATATTATATGATTATATCATGGAAACGGACTGAGTTACATCACTTTGTATGTCGCTAATCAGGAAATGCTACTTTTGAGAAAATAGTAATTACAGTTACAGAACCAGGTTCTGAACGTCCGCATCTGAACCTCCCTAACAGTCCATACACTGAATGAATCCGGCTCTCCACCAATCAGCGCCATCGTACTAGCGTCTTCCTAGCAACAGATGAGTTCTATTAACACAGAGTCATGTGTGTTTTGAGGCTTCTCATTGGTTTAGTGTTATATGATCGGGGGAATCCTTCTGGGATTCTGTAAGTAGGGAGAGGATTCTAATAGTGAAGATGGATAATAAGGGAATACCCTGAGCAACCACAAAAGCCGTTTGAAAATAAGTGGATATTTCTATTGTTTTACATCAACTTGGACATGGAACCCTTTTGTAAACCAGTATTTTAGCGTGGATATATTGTGTTTACGGATATTTGAACTTGGTCATGCGGGAGATTTTGCTTTAAAGGATGTATTTCTGGCGATATCGCATCTTCGTCCAGGTATGAAACTTTCAACTTACTTTGGCTCTTACTCAAAACACCACCTTGTGACTTAATCCGTATTATGCTGCAGCAGGTCACAAATGAGAGGTGTCGAATCTCTTAATCCTATTAGGGTCGCGGAGAGACCGGAGCCCTCTCTGAGCGAAGGTGGTGTACACCCTGAACAGCTCACTAGACCAATGCAGAGTCAAAACACATACAACCATTCACACCTAGGGGCAATTTGAAACAGCGAAATAGTCTACCGTGCATGTGTACAAACTGTGGGAGGAAACTGGAGTACACGGAGGAAACCCACACAAGCATTGGGAGAACGTGCAAACCCCACACTGAAACATCATTGAACCCAGGACCTTCTTGCTGTGAGGCAGACATGCAAACCACTACAACACCGTGCCTCCCCACCTCACAGTTTGTGGGGCGTCCCATGTAATGGAAAGTCCCCTTAGTGGTGATGTACCACTTTGTCCCTTAGTCATGATGTCCTGCCAGTGTGTTACATGACCGACACACTCGGTGATGATGTCACAGAAAGAGGTGTGACATCCCATCCTCGGAGTACGAAAAAAAAAAAAAATACTGTGACTCCGCTGCATGTCAGGGTGGCAGAGTGCATCACACCAGCTCTGAGCTGATTATTTTCCTGTGACCGCACCACCTCGAGTGGTTCACTGCTTACTTATCTTTCGCTGAAGTGCAACGAGCATCTCATGAGGCTACGGAAAAAAAAGCATCACTGTGGATTAGTTGTGGAAAGAATTCAGCTTGTGCTGAGACACAGGAGAGTGTGTGTGTGTGTGTGTGTGTGTGTGTGTGTGTGTGTATGAGTGTGTGAGTGTGTGTGGGGTTGTTTTCTCTCTCTCTGTTCTTCGTGGGAGGCCACAAAGGAACGTGACCCGTCCCTCCTACCCACTCGTAGGTCATGCATAGTTTTCAGACTTCGATCTCATGTTTGCACAAAATACAAGACCGAAAACACATCTTTTATTTATTTATTTATTTATTGTGTAGTGGGTTTTATTTTCCAGAGGTCTTTTGTACTGCGTATTGGGTGTAGTTTTCTCTGAGGGGCGGTTTACAATACACGTTGGCGGGAATTTATTTCCCCAGCCATTTTGTTTGTTGAAGTGCACACACAGCCTGGCAAAGGGATAGAGGAGATTTTCCGGGAGGGGTGTTAGGGATTTAATATAGAAGGGGACAGATTTTAGAGCTGATTATTTGAGTCTCATGAGTTTTTCCAACCTGTGTGTAAATATCCTTCTGTATGGAGACCGAAAAAAAAAAATAAATAAATAAAAATAAGCAGATGCCCGGATAAGCGAAGACGCGCCGGAAAGTCGGCTAAATCCCCGGCACTGAATCAGTGGATGTAGTTCACAGAGGATCCGAGTGCTCGTAAATTCTGCCACACACATAATTACTGCCTATGAGCCTTTGTAGCTTTCGCAAATGAGCGGTTTTCCTTGTGCGGCCTATTAAATTTCCGCTGGCAAATTGAATAAATGGAGGAAAATGACAGCTGCTGGTGGGCCGGCGTTCCGATGTGAAAGCCTTGTTTTTCTCCTAGTGTTCAACAGTGACCGCGTTGTCTCCTAGGCCTGGGGTCACTCACACAATAACAAGGCATTGTGCTGTGAAAATGCAGCGCAGCCACCGGTGGATTTCGACACTCTGTTACTCCGCCTCGACTCTGAGAGCGCTGACAGGTGCATCAGAGACGGCCATTTCCCTGAATTTATGATGCGTTTCGATTTCCCATTCGCAAATCCAAATACAGGGCCTTCTTGTATCCCCGCCCCCTCCTCACGATTCCATCAGGTTAGTCATAGAGCTGTAGATGTTAGGGTCTAAGGCAAAGCTTTTTCCCTTGATCCGGCCTTGACGGTCATGTCATACAGGATAGAAATCCAGACAGTGTGTAATGGGAGGGTGTGTGTGTATGTGTGTGTGTCATATGTTGTCATACATATTTAACTGCCTTACACCATGTCCGCATTACAAGGTGAATCCTGAGATTGTTTTCTTTATTAAACCCATTATCCTGCCAGCCAGCCAATCAAATGCCAGCACTGCTTTCATATTCTCTGCACCACTGTGACATCATAACAAGCAAACAGGAAGTCTGAGAGCTCTTCTGCACTCGTTTACACGTATTTAACTTGCTTTCACTCCCCACTCTTTCTTACACACACACACACACACACACACATATACAAAACAATTCATGTAAACCATGAATTACTCTGTAAGCCAAAGCAGAGAACCAAAGAAATGGCGATGATGCGCTAGAACAGTCCGCAATCGCCAACCAACCACTCTGCGCATTTCAACGGACACGGACTCCTGATATGGAGCTTTGTTACGACAAGAACAAAGCCTGCACGCAGTATAAAAGAAATCAGATCACATAGATGTCATCCAGAGCATTTATAGAGCTTTTAGCGTGTGGGATAATTGGACTGGAGATATCTCAGGGATTGTACGCTTGGCTAGAGAAGTGTTATATAAAGGCAGGAGAAAAGGAATTTAAAACCTGGTGAAAGATGTCGTTTCGTAAACGAGTCCCATCAGTACACTGACACTGGAGACTCCTTCCTTTTATGGAAAGATGAAAAATCCTCAATCCTTAAGACTTCCTAAAGAGGCTGGTCAGCAGAGAACTGTTTACAACTGCACAAAACACAAGTTATAGTGTCAATTATTTATTGATGACACCAATTAATTATCCTTAATGAGCACGTCCATTACAGATGTGTCCTTGCTTACAGCATGTAATCGTCATGCTACTGTTTCAACAAACAGGCAACATAAAGTTTATTTCCATCCCGTGTCGGGTTCGTTTCTCACCAACATCTTGAACCGATGAGGGAAACACTGAACCACTCCATAAAGTCTTCTCCGGAACATCCTGAAAACTTTCAATAGGGTTAAGGTCAGGACTCTGGGCTGCCAATACATATGTGAAAATGATTCCTTGTTTTCCCTGAACCACTCGCTCATTATTTGAGTCCCTATTTTATATCCGTGGAGTTTGCACGTTCCCCCATGCTTGTGTGGGTTTCCTTCGGGTACTCCGGTTTCCTCCTGTAGTCCAAAAACATGCACAGTAAGCTGTTTCAATTGGCTGTTCCAAATTGCCCCTAGGTGTGAGTGCGTGTGAGAATGGTTGTGTTTGTGTTGGCCCTGTGATGGCCTGGTGTGCTGTCCAGGGTGTGCCCCGCCCTCGCCCAGAGTTGGCTGAGATGGGCGCCAGCCTCCCCACGACCCTAATTAGCATTAAGCGACTTAGAAAATGAACGAATGAATGGAAACAAACTGACAGAAGTGAAAATAACAGCAGATACGCTATCACAGCTGGTAATAATTATTATACTGCACTCTCCCTGATTATTATGGGATATGTCAGGTAATGGGCAGATCACATAGCAATTCTCTGTCTTATTGGGGGGATGCACTCCGTGTCCCCCTGTCACGATGTCCTTCCAGTGTGTCACATAACCTACACACCCTGAGACATCATCACCTACTGATGTGTAATGATGTCCCAGAGAGGGGTGCTGCCACCCTGGGACATCCCACCCACAGAGTGTTAAACGCTGCTTCCAGTTTTTCTGTACCAGCATTTATTAGTGTTTTATTTGTTACTATTTCAGACCCGGAATCGACTTCACTTGAACAGATTTAAGTCTTTTTTAATTTTTCCTTTTCTTATATCTATTTTTTTTTTCATCGTAAAAAAGAAATAAGAGATGTTGCTACAGTCTTGAGGTGCTGGCGAAAATTTTCTTTTAAGACAAAAACCCTCTGACCCCCACCCCAATCTCTCGCTCCTTCTCTCTCTCTTGCTCACACACACACTCAGCGACACTGCCCTGGTTTCTCTAATCGCTTTTTATCAGTGCAGCATCATGCTGAACGTGTGCACTAAGACATTAGCCTGATCAGGGCTCTGTGTTGCCTCTTAACATGTTTTATTCAGCGCTAGCATCCGGAGCCTCGTCGTCCAGGCTGAGCGTAGAAAAGATGTTTAGCATGAAGGGCGAGACGCGAGTGTTACTCGTTTGTGGATGCAGCCGTCAGCGGGAGCAGAGCAGCTCTCCGGCGCCGTCCCAGAACTCCCCAGATGATGCAGTGTCTGCTCCCATTTGGCTGTCCGCAGGTCCTGCACTCTGATTTATGGATCCGTATCGTGGCAGGAGCTGAACGCGGAATGTCTTAAATAGAGGAATTGATACTCCATTTCAGACATGGACGGGGTTGAAACTGCTGAGTTGTACTGTGTGAAGTTTTAAAATTAAAATACTTTTATGCAGTCCTCTTTCTACTTTTGCAGTTTGTATTGTGATTTATTGCAACAAACAAGCGACGTTTGATGGAGCGCTCATTTGCTAATTGCTAGCTTCTAAAATATTGAGAGCTGACCTTGTGAATTTGATTAGAAAAGGAAACTTTTTATAGACTGCTGTTGTATTTGAATATTTTGAGGGGTAGGAAGTATGCCGTTATAGGAAAATAACCAATCATGGTGCAGTGTGATGTGTAGCAGATTTTTTATTTTTTTTTACTCTGAAGTTGATTGTTTTCGGTTACACCACAATGTTGTTCATAGTATCACTTACATTGTCATAGCTATAAATTCCTTGGTGGAGGCAAAAAAAATAAATCTCTCAAATTATACATACTGTTACAAGGCACTGACACTGGAGACTCCTTAGCCTGGGTTTACACGGGGACATGATGTCTGCGATCTGTATGATTTGAGAGAATCATGATGAGCATGGGGGTGGGGGGGGGTTCATGGAATTGAATCTGGTGGATTAGTGATGATCTCGAGGGAACTTGGTGGATTCGTGATGATCTTGAGGGAACTTGGTGGAATCATGATGATCTTTAGGGAACTTGGCAGAATCATGATGACCTTGAGGAAACTCGGTGGAATCATGATGATCTTGAGGGAACTTGGTGGAATCGTAATGATCTTAACGGAACTTGGTGGAATCGTGATGATCTCGAGGGAACTTGGTGGATTCATGATGATCTTGAGGGAATTTGGTGGAATCGTGATGATCTTGAGGGAACTTGGTGGAATCATGATGATCTTGAAGGAACTTGGTGCAATCGTGATGATCTTGAGGGAACTTGGTGGAATCGTGATGATCTTGAGGGAACTTGGTGGAATCGTGATGATCTTGAGGGAACTTGGTGGATTCATGATGATCTTGAGGACACTTGGTGGCATCGTGATGATCTTAACGGAACTTGGTGGAATCGTGAAGATCGTGAGGGAACTTGGCAGAATCATGATGATCTTGAGGGAACTTGGTGGAATCGCGATGATCTCGAGGGAATTTGGCAGAATCATGATGATCTTGAGGGAACTTGGTGGAATCGCGATGATCTCGAGGGAATTTGGTGGAATCGTGATGATCTTGAGGGAACATGGTGGAATCATGATGATGTGCTGATTGTGGCCAAACAGAGTTTAACAGACCTTGATGCGCCATTGTAGGGGATCATGATAAACTTGGAAACACAACACTGCTACTATAGAAACGATACCTTACCGAATTGTCTTACAGCTGGACCTACTGTCACAGCTGCTGTTCTAGAACATTCTACAGCACTTCTAATCCTAAACCATATCCATTATATCATTTAATTAAAATAATTAAGCTATGCAAATGCGTTCATGTTATTACTTTGGCGGTATCAGTATTGCAAAGGTTAATATTATAATAATATAATTAACAACTTATATATTATGAAACATTTTATGAACTGCTTTGGTCTGAAGAAAAAGATCAGCAAACTTTATTTAAAGCATTTGAAAAGTACGGGGAAAATTACAAACAAACAAATAAAACACGTCTGTGTCACATTTTTATAATTATTAAAAAAAAAAAAAAACAGTGAAGTACATTAAAATCACTCCAAAAAAAAAAAAAAAAAAAAAAAAAAAAAAAAATCAAAGATTCAAAATGTTCAAGGTTCGACTCAGTGGTTTCTTTCTCTTAACAACCAGAACAAAGCACGAGCAACACCCAGGCAGGTGGTGCAGTAATCATCCATCCAACAAATACATAATGACAAATTTTCTCTTTGTAATAATAATTTATTGGTAAATAAGGCTGTGAAGGGGTGGAACGCTTCCAGTAAACTTGCAGAAACTTTCCAGAAGCTTTCTATGGCAACCTAAAGGGGAATTTTAGAAATATTTAAAGTTGGAAATGGGAATTTCCATGTAAATTAACAGGAATATATGGGAATTATCAGGAATAACTGGAAATTTGCCGCAATGTATACAAGCTGTATCATACACAAACATAATTATAAACAATTCATTCTGTCATAACCAAACATGCATTTAAATATTTCTCAGACAAATTTGACAGTTTTGACTTTAAATATTTAGATTTTTTTTAACATCACATTTGTTACTTTTTTCAACTAGGTTTAGGTTCCCTGCTATAGACGAACCTGCAAATTTTATTTTATTTTTTATTTTTTATTTTTTTTGTAGGTTATCCACATTGATTCCCATTGATTTCCATATATTCCAGCAAAATAGCATATATTCCCATTAATTCCCATGTATTCATTAATGCATTTCCTCTGTGCATTTGCAGAATACACCCTAAACAGCTCGCCAGTCCATCACAGGACCAACACACCACCATTTACACTAATTCTTATATATATATATATCTCCTGTTAATTCCCATATGCTCCCATTAATCCCAAAAGAAAGGTTCCCAATTGTGAAAATTCCCAGAATTTGCAACCTTATTAGTAATTATTGCCATAAAAAGCAAAGAGGGAACAAGAATTCCCTGGAATGATGATTTTTTTTAAATTTCCAGGTTGAGGCTTAATAAACCTTGCAGCCTGAACTTTTTTTTTTAGGATTTAAGGAGTCCTACAGTGGCAGGCAGAAGAATGAAGCCTCCTTAGCCAGGCTTTTCACTAACAAGTCCTGGGTGACTCTTAAAATGGAGAGAGTTATGAGCCAGGCTTGTCACTTAAGAGTTTTATCTGTTTCCGAAAAAAGAAAGGGGAAAAAAAGAAAAGTGACAGCTGGACTAGACATGGTCACTGGAGAGATAGAGCAAGAGAGTGGAACAGAGAGAGGAGAGTGGCGGAGAGATATAAAGAACGAACATGTCTCAGGTGAGAGTTACTGGTTGCTGGATAAGTAAAAAAAAAAAAAATAATAATAATAGAGGGAAGAACACAGCTCAAGGCGTAGCACGTTGAAGGAGACGTTCAATTTTTTCTCCTGGAACGTATTCTGGGTATTTGTTTTCTGTGTAATCAAAGGATAAGCCTCTGATATACACACGAATCCTGATCGGATTAATGGGCCTCTGTGAGCATTCGGAGTAGCCCATATATGAAAAGGCTCATTGTCGCTCCAGGACGAACAAGCGTCACGGCCGTATCGCTAATCTGACCTTCAGACGTATTGCTTTCTCAATGGGACCTCCTTCCACCTGCTCTCATTACTGGAGGCTTGCTCACGTGGCTGCGCCTTTAAAACTTAAGCCCTTATGTCATATTGTTGTTCCTTTTTTATTAGTCATCTGAAGAAATCCTGAGAAAGTGTGTTAGCAGTCACTAGCAGCACCTGAATGTGCATCCGAGTGTGAGCAGATGTCTCTGCAGGTTATCTGTGCTGAAACATGAAGGGCTTTATTTTCAGCTGTCTTCACTGATTGTTATTCTTAGGCTCGCCGTGCCTGGGTTGATAATAGCCACCCTGTAAGTGGGGTGGAAGCGAGCCTCTAACACCTCGGCATGCTCGTTTTCATTCACACACAGCAGAGGGGGCCGACGGGAGTGCAGGTGTTAATTGTCGAAAAGTCACCTGTTGAAGAGAAGCGCATAAAAGCTCAGAGGTGTCGATGCAAATCTCACCGCACTCTGTTCTTCTCTGTTGATGGCAAATGGTTGGCCAGACCTTGCTCAGGCTTTAAAAACATTCATTACGTGGTGTCAGCGTTACAAGGGGGGAGGGAACCGAAGCGAGACATCGGTTTATCATCTGACACCTCAGTTGAAATGGTATTTTCTGTTGTGTTGGGATTGTTCCACACTTCAGCAGGCAGACGAAATCGTCCCTGTAAAGCAACACGCTGTATTGACCAGTGACTAGACGTGAACATGAAACGGGAAGTGAGTTTAACCTTTGTTCAAAAAAATTATTTCTGCTTTCCTTGGCAGCCATGAAAGGTAAAGACCTTTTCATCCAGTGGTGAAAGAATGTGAAGGTTTGCATGAAACATGAGAGACGTGCTCTACGCTTGCGTTTTCAAACAAGGAGATGAGGTGCGGTGAAGTATACAGTAAAATGTTTTTTCTTAAATGGACATGCTACATCATGGAGGAAAAAAATACACAATGAAACAAACAACTACTACACAATAATAATAATAATAATAATAATAATAATTAATAATAATAATAATAATAATAATAATAATAATAATAATAATAATAATTTTGGGAGTCTGGAGCCTGTCACAGCCGACTCTGAGTGAAGGTGGGGAACACCCTGAACAGTTCCGGTCTGTTGCAGAGCCAACACACACACACACACACACACACACACACACACACACACACACAAAATCATTCATACTCACACACAGTAGCAATTCAGAACGGCCAATTAGCCTTATGTGCATGTATTTGTGCTGTGGGAGGAGACCAGAGTACCCGGGGAAAACCCACACAAGCACGGGGAGAAAATGCAAACTCCAAACTGCGGATCTAACACAATTAAGGGTTTCAGCAAATGGATGAGTTGGACATA
>JAQMYF010000010.1:20493618-20505401 GCA_030014195.1 Neosilurus mollespiculum | reverse complement strand
GCTGGCGCCCATCTCAGCCGACTCTGGGCGAGGGCGGGGTACACCCTGGACAGCTCGCCAGGCCATCGCAGGGCTAAGCAAAATATAAAAATCTTAATTCATGTTCCCGCGACCCTAATTAGGGTTAAGTGGCTTTAAAAAAATGAATAAAAGAATGTACAAATAAACACTGGATATTGTTGTAGTTTGCTTTTTTTAATTCTCCAGTAGTATATTCTAAAACATTGATTCGCCGCAGGGTCAGTGGATATCACTGAATTGATCCCTCAGTGTCCCGTCTTGGGGGCTAATCAACGATATCCACCTCACCCTCGGGGAATTTTCCTTATAAAGTGTCATTTATCACTTAATGTTTAATTTTCTTGAACGTATGATATGGCAACTACAATATAACTACAACCCGCAGCATCTTTTGTTCTGAATATGTTCCTAGTTTAGAAAAGCTTACCTGTTACAAGGCACTGACACTGGCGACTCCTTCCAAAATTCTCACATTTTTCTTTGTTATTAAGAATAGGTAGTATATTTTCATCATCAGGAGCTTTTGTTTAGGTGAATGGTCAGCCATACACGTTCCTCTGTACGTTAAATGCCTTTGCTACAGTAATATTCACCACAGAGCACATGTACGTCTGAGCAGTTGATCACTGTGCTGTCTTTAAGCATTTGCAGGATCTAGCGGTGTTGTGTTTATAAAGATTATATCGGTGTTGTAACAGTGTGCGGGGGTGTAAATGAGTCAGTCCTGTTTAAGCACAATAAAAAAAAAAAAGTTAAATAAATTGAAACTAAACAAAAGCTGTTTTTCTGAGCATTTTACAGGAGAATCCAGCAGTGGAATATCCAAGCCAGCGGGTGGGTTCTTTTTTTTTCAGCTTCCTTATTACAGGACTGCATGATTGATAAATATTTGAGGGCTTGTAATTGCTTGACCGGCTTGGCATGTGTTTTTGGCAGCTGGTAGCAGGTCAGACCGAGCTAAATTTTTCAGCAGGGAACCTAAAAAGGCAGAAGAATAAAGCACATTACAGATCATACTTTGTATACGCTCTAAAATAATAACCATCATCATCCGTTGCTGAGGTGCCACGGTGGTTAGCACGTCCACCTCGCAGCAACAAGGTCCTGAGTTTGATTCCCGGGCTCCGGCCGTTTCTGTGTGGAGTTTGCATGTTCTCCCCATGCTTGCATGGGTTTTCTCTGGGTACTCCGATTTCCTCCCACAGTCAAAAAATATGCAGAGTAGGTGGATTAGCGGTTCCAAATTGCCCTAGGTGTGAATGTGTATGTGGAAGGTCGTATGTGTGTTGGCCCTATGATGGCGAGAGCTGTTCAGGGTGTACCCTCACCAGGAGTCGGCTGAGAGAGGCGCCAGCGTCCCTGCAACCCTAATTAGGACTAAGCGTCTTAGAAAATGAATGAATGAATGAATGAATCTTTTGCTGAACCACCTAATCCTGTTAGAGACTGGAGCCTCTCTCAGCCAACACTGGGCAAAGGTGGGGTACATATTGAGCAGCTCTCCACACCATTGCAGGGCTAACATACACACTCACATCGCCATTCGCACTCACGCTCATACCTTATGGCAATTTCGAACAGCCAATTCGCCTAATGTGCAGGACTGTCGGACGAAACCAGAGTACCAAGATGAAAACCCACGCAAACATAGGGCGAACATGCAAACTCCACACAGATACACCCAAGCCTGGCGCCCATTTTAGCCGACTCTGGGCGAGGGCAGAGTACACCCTGGACAGCTCGCCAGGCCATCACCGATATTAATAATAATAATAATAATAATAATAATAATAACAATAACAATAACAATAACAATGATAACATATCTTTTTTATTATTTCAATTTTTGGTGAAATCCGTAATGTTTTTGTTCAACAAATGGTTTCACTTCTCAGGAGGAGTCTTTTTCCTTTCGAATGCAGGACCCTTCAAGCATCTGACGAACCCTTTGGGAAGTCTTAGGGGTATCTGTTAGCTTGTTTCTCTCTATGGTCAGGATTCACTATGCTGTCTTTCTGCTTGTTGGAATTTTCTTTTCAAACAAACTGTTCACAAACTGTTCTTTGGTCCTAATAGTTTCTATACAGGACTTGTGTCTGGATTTCTGGTAGTTTTACACTCTGAGTAGAACCCTTTGAGACAGCAGAAACCAGTAACATTCAAAGAACCTTTCCTGAAACCTAAATATGGCCCAATTTTAGCCCCTCCTTGTGCAAAAATCCCAAACCTGTTGACCATTAGGTGAATGTTTCCATATTTGATGAATCTGAATAAACCCACCAGTTCCAATTCGTACACTCTTGTTCCATATGTTTTTTTTGTTGTGCCTAAGCAATAATTCCATTTTGTCTATACCTGTTCACCGTCACATTACAATCATGGCGACCGCTAATTACAGATATGGGAAAGAAATGAAATTAACATTTTGAAATAACTGCACGCGATGGGCGCTTAAGTTTAACAGGCCTATTAACACTGTAAAGCCGGCTGCTTATACTCCTGTTGCTCGGCGACTCCATCAGAGTGACAGGTTCGAATAAAGAAAAACAAAGAGTCGTTGATTGTTGATATAACCTTTAAAAAAAAGAGTGCTGCTTTCCTTCCATCGTGTGTTTGCCTTCCATGTTGATACGCTTGAAAATCTTCCCACCTTTTAAACCCTGTGATTTAATGGCTCGGAGAAAAGAGGTGTTCTTAGTGAATGGATGCACTGTGATTAAAATCTTAACGTGTCGATTCGTCGACAAACACCAACTTATATCCAACATTTCGGAAGGCCATGGAAGAGAACAAGCACAAATCAGGTTAAATAAATAAAAAAAAGCAAAGAAAGCAGGTTTCAATCTGGTTAGTTGACTGGTTAGCTGGATATAGCTACAACGTCTCGCTATGCCGTGGAGCTCCTCTAGTGGTGAATAATGGTATTGCAACAATTAAACAAGTCAGGAACTTTAAGGTTTCTTGGGTTTGTACTTAATTGCTGGGAACCTTGGGGGTTTTCCTTTTAGAAATGCTACTAGAATAAGTAGAACCTTTTTAGAGAATGGTCCACCATTTGAAGAACTCTTGGAGAACCATTTTTATGACGAGGTCCCTGCGATACCCAGGGCTGGTGGCATTATGTTTTGGGTTTGTCCATCCATCCGTGCCATTCTTGGAAACCCAAATTTTCTCCAAACCTGAAATTTTGGCGGTCATAGGTCTAAGCCCAAAGTCACCACAGCCTTATGTGTGCAGTTTCTTTTGGGATATCACGAGAACTCTTCGTTTAATTTTCTTTGAACTTGTCATAAAAGTCCACTCTGACTCAAGGATGAACTGAGAAGATTTTGGAGGTCATAGTTCAAAGGTTAAGGCCAGTGTGGCCTCATGTGGGTCACTCTTGCGAGCATGCTATCTCGAGAACGCTTTCAGGGGTTTTCTTTTAACTTTGAAAAAAGTCCACTCTGACTCATGGATGAACTGCGACGTTTTTGGAGCTCATAGGTCAAAGGTCAAGGTCACTCCAGCCTTACCAAGTGGAGCCATATAGCCACCAGGGACTATTACTAGTTTCCCCCTCAAGTACAGTATTGTTACCTTTCCAACTTGTTCTTTATCGTGGTTAATGTTTTTGTATGTCTGTATGTGCGCCTGTGTTTATTTTCTATTTCCTCTCATGCCCTACACCTCCCCTAGTGGTGCACCATGCAATGTTAATCAGGAAACTATACTATGCTGAAACTACTGAATACAGTCCGTATTTACTATATAGAACACTATGTTTACAGTCTGGTATGCTTTAGTAGTGTCATTAAACCTACTGAGGAAATTTTAATCCCATAATGCACTCTGATATAGTAGACAGTTTAGAAACGGTAGCTCGTAGCAGCTATGAAATGCTCTAAATGGACAGCCATGCCTTAATTTTTGCTCGCCCTCCCCTCTTTCTGAGGAATGCAGTGGGTTACTATGGTAACATTTCTTCTCCGTACAGCGTTTTTAACTAATTCATGATGTTTTAAATAATTTCTATAGCCTTAGTTCGGTTTATATTTGGCTCAGTTACTTTATTGTAAGAAATCATTTACTTCAGTCACCGGAGCGCATTCCCGTGTTTCCAGTGTATGGAATAGTGCATATAAAACATTTAGAGTGTTAGAGCTGTCCGTTTTTAGCTTTTCCATCAAACAATGTGGCACAGCTTGGGACCTGCTTAACCCACATCACACATGCAGTATAATCCACCATGTTCAGTTTCCCAAACGTACTCCAGTCACCTTCTGCCTGTAATACACTTGTTTACTCTGTAGGGTAGAACAGAAAGGTCTAGTGCCCTACCTTCCCAGTAGAGCGCCACTGACCATCGAGTCTCAAAAGGTGCTCTTTGTATGTTGGTTTAACTTTGTTGTATGTTATTGGCACCCACACTGCATGTGATCAGAGTCATTCTACAACCTTTAAAGAAACTCTTCCTGTTTCTGTTGTCTGTGATGGGAAGCACACTCACACACACACACACACACACACACACACACACACACACACACACACTCACCCACGCACACACACTTACATTCAAACAGGATACTGTGAGTGCTGTGTTTGAATTTGTCATGGGTTGACATTGTGTGGTGAATACGTGCCATTACTGTATTTAGTGACTCGAACTGATTTGTCAGAGAGGTTTCTTTGTTAGAAATACATTTGCCTTCATTTGGGCTCTGCATCATCCACAGGAAGTCTTTGCGGCTTTACGCAGGCCACATGCGTGTAGTTAAAGCTACAAGAGCGTGTGTGTATGTGTGTGAGTGTGTGTGTGAGTATGGAGTGGAGCACGTTGTTGGGTTAGACACATGTTCTTTACCATCATGAGAGGCTGAACTCATTTGCACTTGTTCAGGACTCAGAATGTGGTGAGATCGTGTCTGTGTCTCTGTCTGTGCCGAGAGACCCCAGGGAACAGGATCCTTTTTTTTTTCATTCTTTCTCTTTTTTTTTTCCCCTCCCAACAGCTTTAAATGGTGTAAATTGTCTGGGTTATGAAGAGTTACAACTGTATCATCCCTAGTGGAATTCTCTCTGTTTCTCTCATCGTCCTTATTTTTTTTTCTCCTTCCCTTGATTGGATTTTGTCCCGGCTTTCTCCATTCCTCTTTTCCTTGCGGTCTTTTTCATTTCCTTATTTTCTCTCTTTCTCTCAGTTTTTTTTTCCCACCACATACTTGGTGCCTTCCAAAACCTCCTTTCTTGCAACACGTAGCTATCTAAATGATTGAATTACCAGAAGGAACACCAAGGAATCTGTATATTAACTCATTCATTATATAGTAATTATATAGTTATTATTATTATTATTATTATCATCATCATCATCATCATCATTACATACCACCATCCCATAATTTCTCATAAGAAAACCAATCCCATTACATCCCATGTGACTGTCAATCAGTTCTTAGAGTGATGATAAACATGAACATTTATTTCTAAAAGTGCTTATGTATAAAACCAGGGCAGGATGATGGCATAGTGGTTAGCACATCCACCTCACAGCAAAAAGGTTTTGGGTTCAAGTCCCTTGCTGGGCGGGAGCGTTTCTGTGGGGGGTTTGCATGAGGTACACTGGTTCCCTCCTACAGTCCAAACACATGCGCATTAGGCTAACTGTCTGTTCCAAATTGCCCCTAGGTGTGAACGTGAATGTGAATGTGGGAGTGAATGGATGTGTTTGTGTTGCCCTGAAATGGTCTGGCGAGCTGTTCAGGGTGCACCCCCCCTTTGCCCGGTGTCGACTTAGATAGGCTCTGGCCTCCTAGTGACCCTAGTAGGATTAAGGAGCTCGGCAAATGAATGAATGAATGAATGAATGTTTATTGATTGATTTATTTATTTTAAGAAACAGTATGATGTCCATGTGCTTAAAAACACTTAAAAAATGTTGCATACTGAACCTTTAAGCACTGTACACAAGGTACTCTGGCCATTTTTGACATTTAAAGCTAAATAAAGAGGTTAGGGTTAGGGTTAGGGTTAGGGTTAGGGTTACATTAAAGCTAAAACTCAAGACATATTATTATTATTAGTACTATGTTCCATATTTTTTTACTAACC
Organism: Neosilurus mollespiculum; assembly: GCA_030014195.1. Lineage (NCBI taxonomy): Eukaryota > Metazoa > Chordata > Actinopteri > Siluriformes > Plotosidae > Neosilurus > Neosilurus mollespiculum. Next base: position 20,499,287 of record JAQMYF010000010.1, on the reverse strand, counting down.
CCCTTCTCAACTCACAGAATCCCATCTGATAAAGAAATAAAAATAAACTACCTTGTGCTTTGTCAGTGGAAGGATGTAACAGGGTTTTTCATAGCCTAAAACTAGTCCGCGTAATGAATATAAGCTGCATGACGTGGCGGCTTCTCCTCATTAAGCACCGCATCTCCCGCAGGTTTGGCCTTTTAATGACGTCGTTAATCTCCTTGCTCATTGTATTTATAAGGATGTGCCACCAAGTAAGACTGATATCCAGGCTTCTTGTAAACACGCATATGAATATTAAGTGTAAACACAAGTGCTCGCTGATGAGACAATGATTCCAGCTTGTTGACTTACTTTGCCATGTGCCATTTTCTATCTTGTTAGTCTTTGAATGAATGGAGTAACAAACCTATATATACATACCTGTTCATTACTAGAGATTCAGGAGTACTGCGATGTCTCCGCTATCAGCCCAAAGTTCATACGCAGCAATTAATGGCATTCCCTTCAAGCCTGTTTGCTCACAGGTTCTCTAAGGTCATCATTAATAAGCGATCTTCATACTGTTTGTCATAAATCAGCACGCGTTCACTTATCGCGTCGACAATTAGCTATGTTTTCAGCGCAGAGATTAGCACGGGCCCACAGGAGTGCTTAAATCAATGACCGGTAAAGATTTCTTCATTAACATCTTCATGACCTCTTCTGTCTTCACAAGACGCGACACACGTCATTTCACCCTCAGGCTGAGAAAATAATGAGCGATCAGGATTGTTTTTGTTTCGGTGTAATCAAAAGCGAGTCGAGCTCAAGGAGATGTTTCGCAGCGATGCTTTAGTGTCGCAGCGATGCTTTAGTGAAGCTTGTAGAGGCTAGAAAACAGAACATGTCCTAAATCGATAACAGCCGAACTCGCTCTTAGACTTGTTTCTAGCTCTCAAAGGTACAAGTAATTCAGGTATGTAGGTCCAGAAATAAAAACAACAAAAACGGCATGGTATCATAGAGGCTAGTGTGTTCGCCTCAGAGCAAGAAGGTCCTGGGTTCCATTCCCGAGCTCTGGCGTTTAGGTGTTCTGTTCTCACCGTGCTTGTGTGGGTTTCCATCAAGTACTCCGGTTTCCTCCCACAGTTCAAAGACATGCACATTAAGCTAACCGGCTGGTCAAAACTGACCCTGGGGGGTATGAGTCTGAATGGTTGTGTGTGTGTTGGCCCTGCGATGGTCTGGAAAGCTGTTCAAGGTGTTCCCCGCCATTGCCTAGTGTTGCCTGAGATAGGCACCAGCCTCCATGCAACCCTAACAGTCCGGCAAATGAGTGAGTGAGAGTGAAGTATTAAAACAAGACAATGTAATCATGTAATGTTGCAGTCGGAACTACAGTCAAAGCCGATGTTATAGAATTTTAATCATTAGATGTCATTTCTATAATAAATGTAAAAGATAAACGAATTAAACCAGGACAGAACACATAAAATGCCAATAAGACTTTAAATATGCGTGGCGTTACCTCACCGGGTAAAACTTTGTAAAAGGAAGGATGTATTTCTGGTTTAAAAATTGTACATCACAGTGTCTAATTACAGCTTTATATTTATAAATGGAGTGACATTAAATGCCATCAAACATTTGTGGTGTGTTTGTTCTTTTAAAACCTACTCATTACTGATTCGTGCAACGGATGGATATTATTAACCCAAATATATTAGTCTTCCTTGTAGCATATGCTGTACTGTTCATTCATTCATTCATTCATTCATTTATTTTCTAAGCCTCTTAATCCTAATTAGGGTCGTGGGGAGGCTGGTGCCCATCTCAGCCGACTCTGGGCAAGGACGGGGTACTCCTTGGACAGACCATCGCAGGGCAACACACACACAACCATTCACACTCACACTCACACCTAGGGGCAATTTGAAACAGCCAGTTACCCTACTGCGCATGTTTTCGGACTGTTGGAGGAAACTGGAGTACCCGGAGGAAACCCACGCAAGCACCGAGAACATATGCAAACTCTTCACAGAAACCCGGGAATCAAACCCAGGACTGACAACATGTGATTTCTCCTTAGAGCTATTGACAGGATATGAAGGAGTGTTGGGGGCGTGTCTTTAAAATGACCAACAAGAAGCCAATCCTAATACAAATGAACTCAGATGGACCAAAAAGCATTTTTTTTAATGTGTTAATCTACGACTAAACTTTCGTGTAATCACATCTACATTTCTGGATTAGTAAGACATGAGTAATATTGATGATTGCTTTGAAGATGGGAAAAAAAGGAAGAAGATTCCGTCAGTTTTAAAGGAAAAGGTAGACAGTAATACTGAGTGACCTGTGAGTGTGAGGCGACACCCGGGTGTGTAAAAAGAACTAGCAGGAGAGGAGCGCTGAGCTGATGCTGCTTCACATCCCATCCTACCTGTCCTTATAGGTGTTCTTTTGTCTCTTCAGCTGGGTGTCGCTTTGTGTATGGAGAGATGTGTTAAAACACATTTTCCCCTTAGCCTTCCTCTCACACTGCTTTCACACGTGGAGCAGGTACGACAGCAGACTTCAGTTCCATAAAGAAAGAAGACTACATGCATACCTCTCCCTTCCACTTCCCCCTCTCTCTCTCTCTCTCTCTCTCTCTCTCTCTCTCACACACACACACACACACACACACACACACACTCAATCACGCACAGAGTGTAACAGGGGCTGGAGTAGTGTAGTATGCTGGGGAATCTGGTCTGTCTGTTAATATTTTATGGAATCTTTTTCATCAGAACACACACACACACACACACACACACACAAACACACACACACACACACACACACCTCTGTCATATTTAAGTGAGCAATCCACACTTTTAACCCTCTCACTGGGATACGCACAAATACATCAAAATCCAGTTTGAGTTGTTTATACTAATGTCGAATGAAAAGGTGTCAAAATAACCCCGAAACACTCACTCACTTAGTCATTCACTCACTCACCAAACCCGAACCGTTTAATCCTGTTTGGGCCGAGGGGAGCCTGAAGCCTATTGCAGCCATCTCTGGAAGGCAGGGTAGGGTACACCTTAAACAGCCCATGCAAGCACAGAGGAAACATGCAGACTACACATAGAAATGCCCGAGCGTGGGACTCGGACCCAGGACCTTTTTTGCTGTGAGGTGGACGTACTAACCACTACTCCACTGTCCCCCCGCCCCCGGAGTCAACATAAAACCATACATTGCAGTAGCAGTATGCTAAACATATAGTAAATATCTAGCTTGTTAACAGTTGCCAGGGATAAGAAAATCTAAATAGCTATGTAGTCGTAGCGAAACTAGCCTGCTAATAGTTGTCTAAAATAATCTACGTATAGCCAAGTTATTATTTGAAAAAACTTAACTAGCCTGCTGCTTGTTTCCTAGCATAACGTAATAAATATAGTTGCGGTTCTAGCTAAGTAGCTAGCTTGCTAATAATCCTTTAAAATAAGGTGATGTATAATGTATTTATGGATTAGCATTTGAGTTTAGAGGAGCTAAACTAGCTTGCTAGCAGTCTAAAATATGCTAATAAAGACAGCTTACTTGAGAAGCTAAACATATTAAATTAGCCAGCTAATTCTGTTGCTGGGATTAGCATGAGAAGTGAAGGATTGTGAAATATTATTTAAAATAAGTATTACTATAAAAGTGTAGCAGTAAAGTCACTAAACATATACAACCAGGCTAATTTGCTAATAGTGAACTGCAATAGGGTATTAAATAAGCTGCTTAGGAGTATCGGTATAGAAGAGTTGGCCGAGATGGGCGCCAGCCTCCCCATGACCCTAATTAGGATTAAGCGGCTTAGAAAATGAATGAATGAATGAAGTGCAGTAGCCAAACTTTGTGTACAAGCTTGAAAGCTAGCTAGCGAGCTTCCGAGTGGCTCATCGATAAGGTGCATGACTGTCAACCTGGAGATTGATCGCACGTTCGATTCCAGGTTGATGACGCAGTCATCCGCGACCGCGAGTCAATGGAAGCTAATAATCCGATCTCTCATGGGAGGGAGGGAAAAATGGCATACGCTCGCTTGCTGTCACTCACAGTGATCACCGGCCGATCATGGGTGTCTGTGAGCTCATTCGTACAAAACTCCAAGCTTGTTAGGACACAACCGAATACACATGTGCAGCAGATTGTAAAGAGGCGGGGGTGGCAGCATCGCGTGTCAAAGAGGGGTAATGTGCTTGCTTACACCCCTTCATGGTTGGTGGTGGTGGTATGTGATAGAGAGGCAATACTTGATGGGTGGGAATTGGATACATCCAAAATTTAGGGGGTGGTCATGAGGGAAAAATAAAGCTAGCTCAATTTTTATAAGTGTTATATAAACATCTCATTAAATGATATGAATGATTAAAAAATGTTTTTAAAGCCATGATTTTCAGCTGGTTAGCTAGTATCTTCACTTCTCCGCCCCAGTGTATAATATGAGCCGTTAGTACACTCACATATTAAAATAAACGTTAATATAAACCTGTAATTTGAATAATGAATCCAGATTAAATCTTCTGAAAATCAGCTTCAGGAATTCCTCAGCGCTTTCATATGAATTTAAATGCTGTGGTCCATCAGGATGCTGTTTTTGTACTGGTAGCAAAACAGTAGATGTTTTCTGAAGATAATGAAGCTAATTCCAGAAAACTCGTCTAAAAAGTTATAAATAAGGTCAAGGTTAGGACTGCCGCAAAGTTACTCGTGTGAAATGCACTCATCGCTCGTTATAATTGCTGCGACCCTTCAGAATCCCTGGCACATGTTGGAGAGAGAGCAGGAGGTGCTGCTTGTTTGCGAACTTTGAACTTCAGTGCCGCTATTTTGATAGATGTTTGAAACAGATTGCTTAGAGAAAATAAGTCGGCACATATCCTTCCTGTTTTTCCCCAGTATGATTGTCGTCTGTGGGTGAAAGACTGTTTTTTCCTATGCTAAGTTTGTTTGTTTATTTATTTATTTATTTATTTAATCCAAATTTGACAGTGAATTATATATATTGGGGAGTTTTGGAGTACCTGGTGAATTGTTTGATGGATGGAAGATGTGGAGTGTGTGTCTCTCTTTGTGTGTGTGTGTGTGTGTGTGTGTGTGTGTGTGTGTGTGTTCAAAAGTTCAAAGTGAACCATGTGAGCTTACCTTTTTTTTTTTTTGTTTTAATTTGATTTTTTTTTTTATCACCGCAGGCATTTTAATCCCTCTCAGCTGGTCGGAGAGATGTGCATGGTGCATGTTTGCTTCACCTTTGATGAATATTTTCTGAACTTTACTCTCGCTGATAAATTCTGGATGGAAAAAAAAAACAGCATGTAAATCAGGTTTCTTTTTATTACTAATGTATTTGTCGCTGCGGATTTAGGCAGACTATTAGATGAAGTGCGGAGACACGTCCGGTGAATCCGAGTAAAGAATCTTCTAATCTAATCGAAATAATCCTGGATTAGTTGTCAGATGAACCCGAAATGCATTCTGATGAGACACGGATAATAATCCCACGCTGCTTCACTAAATAACTCTCTGATGTGGTTTAAGATGGGTTTTAGGGGGTTTGGGGATAATAATGGCTTCCTAGATATCTGAAATCCCCCATTAGACCCCCACCGTGCTAAGACCCCTGGGCAAGGTCTTAACCACAAGTGTGCCTCTGTCCACCCAGCAGT
>JAQMYF010000010.1:20450466-20465466 GCA_030014195.1 Neosilurus mollespiculum | reverse complement strand
GCACGGTGACACCGTAGTTCGCACGTCCCCCTCACAGGAAGAAGGTCCCAAGCTCAACAAGAGCATTTCTGTGTGGAGTTTGCACTTTTCCCCCCATTTTATGTAGGTTTTCATCTGGGTACTCTGGTTTATTGGCTGTTCCAAGTTGCCACTAGGTGTCAGTGTGAATGGCTGTGTATGTGTTATTCAGGGTGTACATCTGCTTTCGCCCAGAGTCTCCAGCCTCTTTCCAACCCTAGTAGGATTAAGCGGTTCGCCAAGTGTAGGAAAGAATGAATGGATGAATGAATATCTCCCCTGGAGCCTTTGTAGGGCAACCCCTGATGCTCTTCAGGGGACTCAGACAGGGATCCTCAGAATTTAACAACATGCACCATGGTTCCCAAGTGGAACTTTTACAGGTAGAATCCAGGTAGATGCCACAGCCATCTGTGACCAGGAGTCAATGGGAGCTAATTGTCCAAGTTCTCACGGCATACGCTCGCTTCCCTGTCAATTTGTACGAGGGGGCAGATAGCGTTTTCCCTCTCCCACTTCCTGTGTTAGGCCGCCCCCAAATACACATGCGTAGCAGTTTGAAAAGAGGTGGGCAGTAGCATGATCATGGAGGGGCATGTGCATGCTTACGCCCCTCCCTGGTTAATGGTGGTCGTGTGACAGGGAAGGCAATACTTGACGGGTGGGGATTGGATACGACTAAAATTATGAGAGAAAAATGTGTGTGGGGTGAAAATGTGTATTGCGTACATCCTCGAACCCCTATTATTAAACTGGAACCATGGAGGATTTGCAGGGCTTCAGCGGAGGATTTGAACCGGATCCGCACAGGATGCTGTACTTCCGAGTCAAAGACTGTGAAAGGGAACGTCTCAGTAAATGTGGAAGCACCCCAAGGGTTTTGGAATTCCTTCAGGATATATACGTACTTGGTAATTGACAGTACTCTAGTCGTCTTCAGACACTAATGAGACAAAAAGTCTTTACTTGGAAAATTTTGTACCTGTTGGTCTTGTAGTTTGGTGTTTTTCAAAAACCCAAAGTGGGCAAGAACGGCCAACGTTTACTTCAGGAAGCCATTTGACTGATTTTGCACCCAGTCAACTGTGATGTATGACGATGCCTTCTGAGCACCTCCCTCCTTCCTGAATTTCCTTTTACAATGTACGATTTGTACCAAGGACCGCGACATTACACCAAACATACACAGTGCAAAACCTTGCGGAGAACCTTGCAGCTCATTCTCTTTCATCAGAATTACGGAAGCCCAGCAGTATGTGAGAAGCGCATATATACTAAAGAAGGGGAAGAAACTGATTCAGTTATGTATCGTGAATCTTTTGTGTCGAGATTCATGTATCACCACATTTGATTCTTTGATCGCCTTAACCTTGCCCATGTGCTTAACACTTCGAATCACAAACCATGCCCTAGTCAACACAGCACACACTTACCAAATCAAAGTACCTATATGGATTTCCCTAGGTCCGCATGGATTGCAGGTGTGGTACCCAATGTAACAGAGATCAGACCCCTTTCCATATATGGTAAAGGACTCTTTTGATTTTCCTTATAGGGAAACACTCATTTACTCATCATTCTCTCACTCATTTGCCAAACCTCTTAATCCTAGTATGGTTGCAGGGAGGCTGAAGTCAGTCTTGAAACAGCCAATTAGATTAATGTCTTTGGACTATGGGAGGAAACCAGAGTACTCAGTAAACATGCAAACTCTACACAGGAATGCCCAAGCCCTGGACTCGAACGCACGACTTTCTTTCTGTGAGGTGGAAGAGCTAACCACTACGCCACCGTGCCGCCCCAATTAATAAATCGAATCAGCAGAATTTTTCAAAAATTTCATAACTAATTTAATTTAGTTACTAATTTACATTAACTTTGTCTAGAAATAACAATAAATAGAGTTTGTTTTAAGTGGTTCAAGACTTTATAATTGTAACAAAAAAAAAATCAGAACCATTCATTTTCTGGGAGTCTGGCGCCTATCTCAGCCGACTCTGGGCGAGGGCAGAGTCCACCCTGGACAGCTCGCCAGGCCAGTGCAGAAACATGCTGATGGCAACTCAATGGCCTCCTCTTTACGAATGACAGCAATGGTTCTTTTACATGCCTCTCACCACAGACAGTGAGAGACATAGCTGGCCTTTGATAACCCAGTTAGCTGCACTGGGGCGAACACTCTGTGGTAGTGGGGCATAAACCCCGACCTTCAGAATAGTAAGCCAGCACCTTACCACCGGGTCACCACTGCCCACCAGACAAAAATGTAACACTGAATCAGGATATGTCCCGAACTGCGATACTTACAGAATTGCGATACAGATTGTATCGTCACCTAGGTATCGTGATAATATTGTATCAGCCGGTCCCTACTGACTGGAACCAAACATTCTGTTATTTATCCTCCTTTTTCCTTTCATAAAAAAGAAAAAAAAATATATATAACACTTTTAAGGTAGGAAGGACCTCCTTTAAAGGAGAGTCTGGTGCTCATTTCAATCTCTGCCATGTTGTTCACATCTTTCTGCACAACCGAAGAAACAAATCCACTTTCCCATTGTATTTAAGGAAAACCTCCTTCAAGGCCCTGCAGGGACAGTTTGTTTCATTTTCTCTCTCTCTTCACCCAGCTGGTAGAGATGGCCTCGACTTGATATACGGGAGCTTATTTATCTTATCCTTCATCTTTGAAGTGCAGAGCACTTTGCTCGAAAATGTCTCTCTCTCTCTCTCTCTCTCTCTCTCACACACATACTCTGGCTCTTGTGGCGAGACAGAAATGAAGGGGGAAATGTCGGCCAGTCGCAACGTCTCGCTGGCGATTTGCTCATTACCTGCCCAGCATGGTGGCTCCTTTCTAATTCCGCTGCTCCTCCCCGATCCGGAGGCCTGGCATGAAAGAAAGAATGTTCAGATTTAACAGATACATCGCCTTGCATAAGTATGCACCTTCCTTGAACATTTCCGTTCTCGACGTTTTCATGGCGCACAATTATCTGACTTCTGATGGGGACCAGATGCACCAGAATCCGCTATACAGTCACATTTGTTAATAATTTGCCCTAATTATGTTGACTCCAGGGAGGCACAGTGGCGTAGTAGTTAGCATGTCCGCCTCACAGCAAGAAGGCCCTGGGTTTGATTCCGGTACTCGGCGAGAGCATTTTCTTTTTCTGTTGCACGGATGGACAGGCGAGCTGTTTATGGTGTGCCCTGCCTTCACCCGGAGCTGGCTGAGATAGGCTCCACCCTTCTTAGTAGGATAAAGCACTTCAGTGAAAGAATGAATAAATGAACCGCTGTTGACTGTTCAAACTTTAATATTATTTACTGTGTACTTTAAATAAGACGATACTCGTGGTAGTGACTGTAATTTCAGGAAGGCTACAGAAACCCAAATAATCACTCTTTACAGTCGGGGTGAGCATAAAAGCATCTCATAACATGCCAAATCGCACACTACAGGAGCAAAATATGACATCAAGAGTCATTTCTATTTTCAAGAAAATTGATGATGACACGATTGCATGAAGATGAAGAATATTCCACATGCTCGGCTTTGGATACCCCTCCTCCGATCGGAGGTTACCCTTACCTAAATTACTCAAATCCCTGAGTAGGGCTGATGTACTGTATATAGACAGTCACTGTGGTAAGGCAACACAGGATTGGTCAGTTCAAATAAAGTGTGATGTGCAGTTCAGGGGATAGGACAGTTACTGAGTGGTTATCTGAGTACTACAAGTGGGCCTTTGTTTGAAACAAGCCAAAATAGAAGAATATCGCTCCATTTCTGTGAAATATTCCTGAATCATTTAAGAAGTATGTAATTTCTTTTTTATTGTGTTTGTGCGTCGTCGTTTTTTAATATTGGAAGGTCAATATGTCCTTGCTAATCTCCTATATTTATTTAAATATGATTTACTTCAGTCAAGGCTAGCTTGGATTTTTCGGCACGAAAATTGATCATCTCATTTAGCAAAAAAAGAATTATTTTGCTCTACCATATTTGCCAATAATACCTTGACATGGGGAGGTGGGTTATTATTATTATTATTATTATTATTATTATTATTGTTGTTGTTGTTGTTGTTGTTGTTGTTGTTATTATAAAAATAGCATCTACCAAATAAAAGGAGACTTTTTTTAATTCATTCATTCATTCATTCATTCATTCATTCATTTATTTATTTATTTATTTATTTATTTTATGGAGTGCTTCTCACGTTTCATTCTCAAGGTCGCACTACAAATCTCAACTAGAACACACAAAACTAAGGAACCGATTAGTCACAGCTTAGAGATCGTTTGGTAGAGATTCAGTTCGATCCAGCTGTAATTGTAAGCTAACAGAGTTACTGAAGCATCAGTGGCTAGAGAACATGCTGCTTTGGTTACAGTTAGTTCTTATGGGTACCCTTGGTGCTGAAAGTAAATTTGGTGTTGTTGTTGTTGTTGTTTTTTCCCATTCACCATAGTGCTGTTCACAGTTCACCTCAGATCTTTATTAATCCCCATGCTGAGAATGATTTCGTGTCTCGACCTCTCAGTCTGCAAAGTGGAGGTCAGGGAAAATTAGCTGAGGAGACTTCTGGGGCACGGACGAGACACCAGTTTGTGTTTTTCCTCACAGCTCCAGGATTGGGCTGTTTACAACAAGCTAATGAGACGATATAAAGGCTTGGGAGGTCACATCACGTAATGTCATAGGATTGATCTGCTACACTGTCTGCGCGCTGTTAGCTTCCAAATAATGACTAGATAAGCGTCAGACTTCATTTCAAATAAATTACTCACTCCTTCTATAAATGTTGGGTCGAAAGCCAAACCCTATGAAGGTCAGTGAATAATATGATCCCTGCTGGTTAGATTTAATGGGGGATGGGGGGCTGTTTTTTTTTTTTTTTTTTTTAAATAAGCTAGCTAATTAATAAAAACAAAATTAATGAAAACAAAATAGTAGCTTTAACTAGCTATCACGTTTTAATTCTAGCTGAGAGTAGGATGGCTTTTACATTTGGACAAATGTTACTCCCACGACACATTTTCAAGTTCGTTATTAATGAAAGATTTCTATTACTAGTGATGCACTTAAGGGCAGGGTTAACGTCTGTACATGCATTTGTGTTGCCTTTGAAAAAAAAAAAATGTGCATAGCCCTTAAAATTATGCCCTTTTGTGCTCCAGTTAATACCTGCATTTGAAAAAAAAAAAAGAAAAAGAAATAAATAAATGCACACACACACATTCTCAGTGGTACTCAGGGTTCTTGTGCCTTGATTATTAATAATGAATATTGATCTACTGTAGTGTGTGTGGCGTGCACTCAAACACTCAAATCTCCTAAGCCTAACTTACACAGCAAGTGAGGGCCAGGCATGACTGAAACATAAGCAAATGTATGCATTTGCAGTTTGCTTCCATTCCTGAAGTATGATTTTCACTATTAGTGAAAACAACAGCAGGTTCGTGCTCCATGAAATCTGCTGTAATAATCAGACAGACAATTCATAAGCATCAGCTCTGAATGAAGTGTGTAGGTGTCATTAACTCAGTGGATGTTGTCCTGTATTTAATGTACTGGTTCTTCAAAGCGTGTGAACCCTTCAGACGATGAGACGAAGACCCTTACGACAGAAGTTTATGCAAAAGAATAGTTAAAGAAGAATGAATGTAATGTTTTGGACAAGTCGAAGCCCTGACCTTATCCATCCCCACATAATCCCTAACTAGGATCGCAGGGAGGCTGGCGCCCATCCCAGCCGACTCCGGGCGAGGGCAGAGCACACCCTGGACAGCTCGCCGCCCTGACCTTAATCCAATAAAAATATTATTAGAATGTAAGCAGTTCATTTGAGGAACTCCACCAACATTCCAGATTTGAAGCTGTTCTGTACAGAGGAATGAACTAAAAATCCCTGCAAATCGATGTGAAGGACTGAACAGTAACCACATAGATTTACTCTGATATAATAATTACATTTATTACGCCACAAGGGGCTCTGAAAGCACAGATTCTCATATTTTTGTCTCTCTCAATAAATAAATAATTAAATGTAATTTTTTTTTTCTGTCTCATTTGTTTAATTTGATTCTTTTTACCTACTTTTAGCACTTGATGATGTTTTAAATCATATATATTCAAAAATATAGCACATTTTAAAGGCTCCACAAACTTTCAAGCACCACTGTAACATGCAAATTGTTTTTCAAAGGAATGATTTTGTGCTCTTTAGCTTTATGTAGCCTCTACTGAGTGAGACTCAACCCTATTTAGCATGTCTTTTGTTTTTTTTTTTTTTTTTTTTGGTGCTGCTAATTTTTTTTGGTACCACCGTGTTAACTGTACTGAAAATCATTAAACCTTCAGCTCATTACACACAGATAAGTTAACAGACACATCTGGAAAGGGCACAAGATTCTCATTCTCTCTAAAAATTAACATTAAGTGTAAAATACCACTCGCATTTACAGACATAATGCACACATTAAGTGCTACCAGTGTATAAATTGCTGTGTTAATTCCAGTGGAATTTTATCTGCCGCAAAAGACAGTCATCAGATTAATGGCTGAAAAACACTTCAGAAACAGTTCTGGTGTAAATTGGCCTGGTGGTAGTGGGGGCAACAAAGCCTTCTCGTGACCTGTCCTCCCCAAATGTCATGTGCTATGCTCCGCACACAGTCATGCTCAGTATACGTCGAATGTCAGCCAAAACATGACTCATACTTGCCCTAAACATGACTTTTGGTGGAATTTAGCAGGAACTGGGGTCTAGACTAAACTTTTTATGACTCACGTTTAATAAGAAGTGATGACTTCCTGCTTGCTCCCTTCCTCATGTTTGGGATCCATTACACTTGAAGTGCATTTAAAACTCATAGGGTTGGTAACTTAAGCTCTTAAAGTGAAATCTAAGACACTGATAAGGTTAACAGTTATGCTAAGTACTAAGTTTTTAATGCCCCCTCCCCTCCCACCCCTCTTTGGCATGCTTGAAATTGTTTTTCCTCTTGCACTGCAGCGATCATTTGGTGAATGACACGTTAGAATTTTATATTTTATTTGGTTGGTTGTTGTAACTATTTTCTGACTAATTAGAAAGAAGGATTTAGCAGCATTAGGACATCTTTGTTTAAGCGTGCTGTATAATGACAATTAGTATACAGTGTACTGCAGGGTAACAGCATGATGCGATTGGTCCACTATTTTAGGATTAAAAAAATTATTCTGAGTGGATAATGCTTGAATAAAATGATGGACACTCACAGTGTTTCACGGGTATTATTATCACACTTAAATGAAAAATCAACCATAAAAATCTTGTCTCTAAAAATGTTTTAATGTAGTATACAAACTCTGAAAGGGTAGGGTTCACCAGAGACTCGGGTCACCTGACCTGCCTCTGTCATGGTTTAAATGTGTAGATATAAACTAGAAAATTCGCATTTTGTTGTGTTTTTTTTGCCTGTGTTTCCATGTAGTATATACTAAATGCTTTATTCACTTCAGACTTGTTGGATGTTGCTGAATTGACTCAGCATTCCATTTTGGGGACTATTTGGCGACATCAACCCCGCCCTCGGCGCATAAATGTTAAACGTCTTGTGATGTATATGAACAGATATGTCCAATAAGTCCTCGACTTACGACAGGATTCTGTTCCTACGTCGCAATTCCTAAGTCAGATTTTGACGTAAGTCGGATCACACACACTATGCTAATGCGGTAGCAAAATCGTAATCTAAGGATATAAAAAACACAGTTCGATGACACATGAAAGCACAACTAGCGGTAAGACAAACATATAGAGGACAAAATATAAAATAATAAAATGAAACAAGCAAAAAAGAGACAATTCCTTACTTTTACTCCTGCGGTAGACTTGAACACAGGAAGGGGCGGAGCAATGGAAGGAGAGACAGGCTTATTAGGAGAAGGAACTGGTTTGTGCACAAACGTTGAAAGTCGGCGCGGCAATTCTTAATGACATGGCACGAGCGTCTCAATCTTGAAACGTCATGCCTTGGGTTTGTCATAAGTCGAGGAGCCCCTGTTCGTGATTTATGTTTTTTTTAGATTTCCTAATACAAGAAGTGTGTTTTTCTCTTTTTTTTTTTGCTAAAAATATTCACTTCTAGCCTAGCTTTCATTGCCATATAGGCACTGCTCCACTCATGTACATAAGAACTTTCAGAACAATCCACAACTGACCCAAGGTGCCGAAGTTGTGAGAATTAATAAACAGATGCATTATTTATGAGGAAGGTTTTATTTTGGGTTGAAGTCTTATTTTCTGCGTGTTTTGTCTTGGCAGGGTCTGAAAGCAGCCGACAGTGACCCGACAGCCCCTCCATACGACTCGCTGCTGGTGTTCGACTACGAGGGCAGCGGCTCGACGGCCGGCTCGCTCAGCTCCATCAGCTCATCCAGCAGCGGCGGAGACCAGGATTATGATTACCTCAACGACTGGGGACCACGTTTTCGCAAACTCGCTGACATGTACGGAGGCTCGGACGAGTGAGCTGATGTGAAAACGAGGGAGAGATTCACACATATGCCTGGCTTTTCTGTACCCACCCACCCCCCATTGTGACTGATGGACGAAGACAGCTTCTGTCAACCGATTTCCCTGACAACGGACGGATTTAAGCAGAAAACTAAAATGTATTATGAAAAAAAAAAAAAAAAAAAAAGAAAAAAATCGACAAAGTAAACTAAATCCTAGGCTCAGTGTTGTAGTGTAGGCAGATTTATGCTTGTTGAAGGCTTTTGGCACTGGGAAGGATCTGGAGATGAGCAGAAGGGGAGACTAGGAAGAGATGACGTCACAGTTTTTGGATTGTAGGCTACAATAAGCGCTCAGTTACAGTGACTTGAATTTTACAGTACAGAAGCACTGGGATTTAACGTGCCTTTTTGTACACGTTTCAATTTTTTTTTTCTTTTTTTTTCTCTTTTTTTTGGGATCCGAGCGATTAGTTTGTAGAATGTTCAAGGCTTTAATGGTACTGATATTTGGAGTGATTCCAAGATAAAAAAAAAAAAGTGTTAATTTCTGATCTTTTTCATGATGTTTCTGTTTTCCTGGTTACCATCTACAGAGAAGGTATTGAAGGAATTTATTAAGAGATCAAAAATGAAGGTTCCTACCTTAACTAGGGCAAAATGATTGACAAGATCAGTGTACAGTTCAGTAAAAATGTAGATTTTCTTTTTCATTTAAAGTTGAACCTTATAATATGCAGATGAAGAGAGTTTTCAAAGAAAGAAAAGTTTTACTTTTCTTTCTGAAGTGGTATTACATTTCTTTCTTTAAAAAAAACAAACAAAATAACAGGCAGCAGTTGTTTCCTTTTGTGCTCTCATTCATGCACACTTCATTTGCCTTAGCCGCCATCTGATGCCCTCAGTTTTTACTCTACTGTAAAAATGTGTGTACATATTTCTTTTTTTTCTTCTTTTACTTCTGATGTAGTCGATAAAGAAGTGCAAAAACCATTTTAATCTTGTAAATGTTTCAAAAGTAAGCAAATCAGGCTATGAATTTTTCATTTGATTTTATTTCATTTGATTTGATTTTTTTTTTTTTTGCATGTTTTTATCTTTTCACAACAACGGTTTAAAAAAGGACCTCTTTCCAAAATTTATGTATGGAGTGCTAAAACTGATTTCAGCTGAAACAAGATACATGGAAGGTTCGAGCCTTTTTTTATAAGAAAAAAAAAAATAAAGGAAAAAAAATAAAGGTAAAGAAAGTTACTCCACAAAAAAAGAAAAGAAAAAAAATCAGCAGAGTAACATTATCAGCACAAGTGTTGAATTTGTACCAAAAAAGGATGAAGGTGACGGCGTGGTTGGGGAAAAGGGGGGGGGGGGTGCTGGGGGGGTGGGGGGTGGAGGAGTTTGGTGCTGGCTTAAATGATCAAAAATGACTGGCTTTATGAGCGGAAAAGGTTTCTGACACATGCTTTGTGGATAATCTTATGTACAGGTATTCCAATTATTCACCCTCAAACACCTGAATAAAAAGGCTAATTTTGGAGCTAAATGTCGTTTTGTTTGTTCCAGTGTTTTCCGTTTCGCGTAGCAAATCTCAAACATTCAATTCAATTTCAATTTAATTCAGTTTTATTTGTATAGCACCTTTTACAATTAAAATCGTTTCAAACCTTTTTACATACTAAAACAAATTTAAAGACGAATTTAAGCATTTCTTCTACAACCCCTACACATCCCTCACGAGCAAGCCCGCGGCGACGGTGGCAAGGAAAAACTCCTTTGTTTGACATGAGGAAGAAACCTTGAGAGGAACCAGACTCAAAAGTGAAACCCATCCTCATTTGGGTAAAACCAGATAAAAATACAAACCATATGGTGAAACTTCACTACAGTCCAACATGTAGTCCGGTTGGTTATACCACAACTGTAAGTCCTAAATCATTTTAGCAAAAGAGTTTATATCGCTTCACAGTCTCCGAATGCACATCAAAGTCCATATGGATCTCTATCAGAAGGAGTGAGGGGCCTCCAAGACGAGCACTCCAGCAGCAGCAGCACATAGGATGGACTGACCAAGAAGTAGCATGTGTACCTCAGCAAAAACACACAGAGAGATAGAAGTTGTTATGTATGGTCATAACGGTGCAATGGTAACAGAAGAGTTTATTAGTGATGAGTCCATGCAGGGACTGACTATGGCCGCATAACATCATTAATGACCTGAAATAAATAAACAACTAATGATATTCTTATGTTATTAGAATGTTCTCTAAAGCAACAGTATCTAAATGGTGTACTTTGCATGTCGAGACTAAGATGGCATGTTTGGTTCCCTCATGTTTATTCCCTAAACAAGTTATTAAAATAAATTAATTTTGATATACGTGGATATTACTCTTTAGTACCTCTGGGTTTCTTTTACACTGCAGCAGTCTCAGTCATCAGCTGCTCTCTGGGGAACTGTGGGAAAACACGACTCATTTCTCTGTAAAATTTTTGGAAGCTGTGGGGGTTCTTTTCTCAGTTGGAGTTCCCAGAGTAAAATTGGACTAAAGGACTCAGTCACCATCTTGGTTTTTATCAATTTGGTCTGTGACTCAGGCTTGGAGGGGAAAAAAAAAACGGAGGGTCATGGAAACTGCTGTTCTTACGGCCCTCTTGCTCACAGCGTGTACCACTTGAGGCTACTGACTCATGGGAGGTTTTACACGGTTTCTCGTAGATCTGAGCTGGAAATAAAAAAAGCAATCATCAAAAGGCAGCCGCAGCCGCATGCAGTGTTCTGTAAAGCGAATGCGTTTTTCATACAAGTGTCTGGTCATGTGACAATCTACAGCAGCTGGTAGCTTCCAGGTGAAAAATAACATCACTGCCATATGTAAGAGATATTCCAAAGATGAGAATGTGGAAGAGCGATACAGTCGTTAACATGTCCACCTCGCAGCAAATAGGGCCATGGATCAGAGCCATATTCCCTGTAGTTCGTTAGTGCTGAAAACTGGCCACTGGAACTACTGGAGCAACTCCATCGTATCCACGTGCAATGAATAATGGTTTAATGATTCAAATTCACAGACCTTCACATGCACCAGATCTTCACCAATGGATGGACAAAGATTTTTTCACTCTCTCTCACTCACTCCTTTGCCAAACTGGTGCTTATCTCAGTCGACACTGGGATGAGGCAGGGTATACCCTGAACAGCTCAACAGTCCTTTGCAGGGCCAACCCATGCACACGACCACTCACACCCACACCTAGGGGTAATTTGGAACAGCCAATTAGCCTAACATGCTAACTGCCCCCCCGAGGAGGAATGATGTCCCCTGGAAGGTAAATTTGCAGTGGTATATGATAATACCTAATATGAAGGATAAAATATTGGCAAAGTTCACTTTACCCTCTTGTTGATTAGCCAATGGTAGTCATTTTACTGCTGTTAGGCCGGGAAAAAGCCAGAGTATATCATGAATATTTATTAAGACGTCAACAGAAGCTTTAAGGATAAGTCTGTTTTAACATCGCTTGTGATTGGACCGGTAAGACGCATTGGCCACCAGTCAGCCAATCATGAATTAAAGGAGAAGACAGAACTTGTTGAAGTTAATCTCATTCAAAAATCAAGACTGATTTCTTTCCGTGTGCAAAATCTGAGCCTGATAGCTTCTGTTTTAACGATTTTTTGGGCAGTTATTTGAAAACTGAGTCTCAGAATGATGATGTCATTGAGGCCCAAGTTAGGATTTTGATACATTCATGCTATTTATTGACAGATTTGTGTTGGATGTGTGAAAAGGTTTAGAATAAAATCACTACTTGTGCAGTGAGAAACTATATACACACACCAGGATTTATATATTTAAGCACGAACTCCTGAAATACTGAAAGAAACAATGTTTGAAGCCATAATCCTCCATGTTACCTTGGGCCTTGATGATGTCATCATTCTGAGACTCAGTTTTTAAATATCCATCCATTAAATCTTTTAAACTGCAGCTATCGGCCTAAGATTTTGCACACAGACAGATTTCAGGACAGAATTTATTTTTAGATTAACTTTCAACTGTTACGCCGGTACCATGAACAGATAGACCCAAATGCAGGACAGAGACGATAAGATCAGGTTAAAGTGCAAACAAGGATCCTTTATTAGGAACACGGAAAACGTGGAACATGAACACTAAGGAAATCTCGGCTGGATCGCGGTGCGTACACTGAGATACGTCTTCTCACTATGAACGGCACAATCTCTCCGTGAATACGCAGCGCTCATTCAATGACGGCACAAGCTCTCTTCGTGAATACGCAAACGCTCATTCAATGACAGCCCAAGACATTCTGGCGATCGGGACAAGGTAAGCGGCCCCCTTTTATCCTCCGGTGGGGATGAGCAACAGGTGAGCTAATCAGGGCGGAGCCTGTAATCGGAGAAACACACGGGAGAGGAGAGAGCAGATCAAACAGAACAGACATGACCCAAGTCCTACGGCAGGACCTCACATCAACAAGTGCTGTCTTCTCCTTTAATGTACGTACTACAAGTCTTTGGCAGTCAAGCAACTGCTTATGGGCGTATACCTGAATATGTATTTCGCTATTTGCATACGTAATAAGCTGTGTCAGGCCTAAGCGGTGAAAGATTTATCACAGCAGGCGGCAGCGCAGCAAGGGTAAAGTCCAGTGTGTGTTCAGGTGAGTAACGGCTGCCATTAACTGGGCCTGCCATGCAGCCGACCCGTATCACCCCATTTCCCCCGGAGGAAAAAAAAATAATAAAATTTTACACTAAATTTGCATCAATCTCAAGAAAGGCCATTTTGACTATTGAAAATGTGGGAATCTGTGGATTGGCTTAAATCTTGTGAGTTTTTTAATGGCGACACGGCAGCCTTATTGGGTTTCCTGTGGTGGCACGGACACAGGACACCCATCCAGGTCCTGTTCCATGCCGAAGGGTCTTCGCTCAGGAGCTCCACTAAAATGTGATGTTACATCTCCTATACTTTCCTTTTGAAAAAAGAAAAAACAGGATGCGTCCCCTGTACAGTACAATACAATATCTCTTACTGCTAAAATTCCTCCCAAACCAAACAAACCGACACAGTTCCAGAAGAGTGAAATGTGAGACGTCTGTCTGGTATGTCAGTCATGTTGATGTAGAAGTAACCTCATACATCCCTAGTTACTGCATGCCTTATCTTGGTTCGCCATGAAATTGCACAGTTCATGCCTTAACCACAATGTAATCTTTTTTTTTAGCCCTAAAAAGTAAATTTCCATATTCGGATGACTTTCTGACTCCCTCGGTAGTTCTCACTCTCCCACGCTTTTGTGCAGTGGCATGGACTTCCTGCACTGCACATCATAATTTAGCTAAAAGCCAGACAGCGATGGATCAGAGTCCTGCGCTGATTACACAAAAGAAGGCCTGTATTATAATGTGTGTGTAGAGAAAAGCAGGACACGGGTACTTCTTTCTTGTCTGTTCGCTCTACTGTTAGTCCATTCATACAGACTGCTGCGAGGCACAGCTGACAAGCCAGATGGATATAACTCATGAAAGAGCAGACAGCTAATATGCGAGCCTTTCTGTTATTGAATTCACTCAGAACCCGAGCCAAGGCTTCAGATTATGGACAAGTGACTTTCTTTACACCAGTTCGGCTCTTGAAAATGGTGGATTGTGGATCGAGTTGTATATTTATCTTACAATTCATCTAATGCCAAGATGAATCACGATGGGTGCTTGAATGGTTCTGAAGGGCATTTAAGGGTTGCGTAAATATTTGAGCCTCTTCAATATATAAAAACTGGTATGACTAATTCTGCCTTGAAGTCCGACCTGGAAGTAAATTTCTTATAAGTCTGAAGCTGTAAACATGATATGATATGATGTGTATGATATTTTTTCCCGAGTGGTTTAATAATGAATACAAATAACTAAAACAAACAAATAAATAATAATAAAATAGTAAAGGCACATTTAAATAAATAAAATAGTAAAGGCACATTCGCCCCACAGCAAGAAGGTCCTGGGTTTATTTCCCGGGTCCGGGACATTTCTGTGCATGTTTTCCCCGTGCTTGCATAAGTTTACTCCGGGTATCCCTCCCACAGTCCAAAAACATGTACAGTAGGCTGGTTGGCGGTTCCAAACCACTCCTAGGTGTGAGTGTGAATAGTTGTACATGTGTTGGCCCTGCAATGGCGTGGTGAGCTGTTTAGGGTGTACCCCGTCTTCGCCCTGAGACGGCTGAGATAGGCTCCAGCCTCCCCGCGACCCTAGTAGGATTTCGTAAGAGTCTAAGCCGCTTAGTCCTAATTAGGGTTGCGAGGAGGCTGGCGCCCATCTCAGCCATCTCGCCAGTCTATTGCAGAGCCAACACACACACTATGTTAGACACTACACTGTGTGCACAATTATTAGGCAAGTGATTATTTTGACCATATCATCATTTTATCCATAATTTCCAACTCCA
>JAQMYF010000010.1:20358716-20371354 GCA_030014195.1 Neosilurus mollespiculum | reverse complement strand
AGAGAGAGAGTGTGTGTGTGTGTGTGTGTGTGTGTGTGTGTGTGAGAGAGAGAGAGAGAGAGAGAGAGAGAGAGAGAATAGAGACAGAGAGAATGAGAGAGAGAGAGATAGAATAGAGACTCATATGTGTGTGAGAGAGAGAGAGAGAGAGAGAGAGAGAGAGAGAAGTGGGGTGGAGGGGAACAGAGCATCTGGCAGATGCTGTTTTAATCCTCAGTGATGAAGCTTGTCATGTCTACATTTCTCTCAGGGTTAAAAGCACCAAATTTGCTCTTGTGGAAAAAAAAAAAAGAAAGAAAGAAAAAAATGAGGAAAACCACTTGGGTTTATTTCACAACTGTAGAAAAACAGCTTGGTATTTAATTGAACAATCCAGAATCTAAAGATGGCACACACTTTACGATGAGAAGCACGTTCTTCCATACCTCCAACACGTTTCGGGAGGTCATGTGACTCGGAGAAAAGACTCAGCACATCCCTGAATGGTAGGAATGTAGTGTACAATTCATATGTACCGTACTGTGTGTGATCATGTGAGTCACGTGTAAGAAATATGTCAGATGGTTTGACAGCAGGTGAACACGTCAGAAATGAATCAGGAAATCAGGAAATGTGGAAAGAAATGAATTGTTCGAACTTCAATATTCACAATAAATGACGCTATTGTGGGCGGCACGGTGGCGTAGTGGTTAGTGGTCCGCCTCACAGTAAGATGGTCCTGGGTTCGGCAAGGGTGTCTCTGTGTGGAATTTGCAAGCTCTCCCCGTGCTTGCGTGGGCTTCCTCCAGGTACTCCGGTTTCCTCCTACAGTCCAAGGACATGCACATTAGGATGACTGGTTGTTTCAAATTGATCCTAGGTGTGTGTGTGTGTGTGTGTGTGTGTGTGTGTGTGTGCACGTGTGAATAGTTGTGTGTGTAGGCCTGCAATGGTCTGGTGAGGTGATCAGGGTGTACACTGTCTTTGTCCAGTGTTGGCTGAGACAGGCACCAGCCTCCACATGACCCTAATAGGGATAAGCTGTTCTGCAAATGAGAGAGTGAGTAATGAGAAAGTGAGAGATGAGAGTGTGAGAGCCTTCACTCAGTGTCGGCTGAGATAGGCTCCAGCCTCCCCGCAACACTAATAGTAGGATTAGGAGGTTCGGCAGTTGAAAACAACAACCTGAACATAGAAAACAACAACCTGAAATAGAAGACTTTGTTCATGTCGAACGGCTTTTTGCACGTCAGTGCAGCGAGCAGTAACGTAAGCAAGTACTGACCTCTAGTGTCCTTTTCTCACTCTTGCTGGGAGTCAGCAGGGCGAACGCGGCAGTGTGTCATAAAAAAAAAGAAAGAAAAGAAAGAAAAACAGTCAAATGTTCATAAAAGGAAAAAATCTGAGGAGACCTCAAGACTTCAAGAGGAGGTTGTGATGAATCGCGGTTGGTGTAAAGAAAGGAGTTTTACGGTATGTTTGGAAGGTTTGTAGGAGGAAAACGTGCTTTAGATGACTAATGAAAATGTTTTTTTAAATTCTTCTGCTGAGTGTGGAACGCGAGAAAGGACTGAGCAGGCGGAGTCAAGGACGTCGCTGATCATTTACACAAAAATTGCAGCAGGGTTGGAAATGCTTGTGCTTAATGGAAGGTCCATCCTGCACTCACATGAACGGGTGTTTTTAGAAAGCCTGGATCCAATGAAAATCTTTAATAAGTACAAGCATACAGGGGGGGTTCCTCGGGAGGTGTTTTTTGGTGGTTACATGTGGTTACAGGATGTTCGGAGCTCTACAGAGAACCTTCACGTAACAGATCTCAGGTTTGGGATACTGAAGACTCGGAGACAGAAGGACAGTTCACTCTGTTTTATTCAGTTGCCTTTTATTTTTGTTATTGTCTTACTCTGATCACATGATCACATGACTGCTCACAGTATTCTCTCTAGTTACCAGCTTTGCCTGTATACACACACACATACACACACACACACACACACACACACACACACAAATAGGTGCTGGTAATTACACACAGGTGAAACTCATCCAGACGCTACCTGCTGGTTCTACCTGACTCATCTTCGCCTGCAGACAGTGCTTGATCACGCCTTTATTGCCGCACTCATCACTCACTCATTTCTCGGAGGCTGGTGCCTATCTCACTCCATAGTGGACGAAAGAGGGCTACACCCTAAACATTTCACCAGACCATCACAGGGCCGACACACACACACACACACAACCATTCACACTCACACCTACACCTAGGGTCAACTTGGAACAGCTAGTTAGCCTAATATGTGAGGGTGGGGGACGGGGACGGGGGATATAATGAGTAGGTTCAGTGTATCATTGTGTCTTCAGGGATCTGACAGGTAGGGGAAGAAGATAAGGACCTTGCTGATGCTTCGGAACCTCCTGCCTGATGGGAGAAAGTCAAAACAGGGTGACAAAACAGGGTCACAGAGGCTTATGAGTAGGCAGTGTATGAGGAACAGATCCTGGATGGACGCGAGGGAGCTCCCAATGATCCTTTCAGCTGTTTTCACAATGCATTGGAGGTCTTGTGATCCTGTGCAGAGCAGTTCCCGATTCGATGCACTCCTCAGTGCCTCCGTTGAAGGTGGTAAGGACAGGTGGTGGAAGGCTGGCTCTCTTCTGTCAGCGCAGTAAGTGAAGATATAGCGGTGTGCATTTTAAGGATCTTGGTGGTTCTGACATTCTCTATCTCAGAGCCACCGATGTGCAAAGGTCAGTGATTAGCACTCCTACTTAGGTCCGCAACCATCTCTTTGGTATTGTCCACATTTAAATGTGCCACTTCCTTTCTACTGTATATGGTCCCTTGTTGTTTGATGAAATTTGATGATGAGGTTGGATTCGGACTTGGCAGTGCAGTCTTGGGTGAGCAGCGTGAACAGCAGCTGGCTGAAGATGCACCCATTCGGGGCACCTGTGCTTGGTCTGATGGTGCCTGATGTTCTGCTGCCTATACACACTGATTGTGGTCTCTCTGTGGGAAAGTCCAGAATTCAAATTGCAATCGTAGGTGGCACGGTGGTGTAGTGGATAGCACGTCCGCCACACAGCAAGAGTCCCAGCCTCGGCGAGGGTGTTTCTGTGAGGAGTTTGCATGTTCTCCCTGTGTTTTCGTGGGCGTTTCCTTGGGGGACTCCAGTCTCCTCCAGCAGTCCAGTTTCAGGCTAATGACCTATATATTAGAGGAATTGTGTTATACATGAAATATAACCCAAATAAAATGTCCTAATTATACTCTAATAACGTTCCTTTCTTAAGTACCCCATGCTGCATCAGATCTTTCCATTTTCGAGGAAATAAAACCAGAGCAGCTTCACTTGTGAGCGTCACACTCTAGCAGTGCTGGGAAAAGGAAAATATTTGATCATTTGATCATCACAAATGTTTGATCAGATTTCCCAAGGCCTAAAAAAGAAATTGTATTTCCATCTCGCTTCTCCGGTGGACACATTTAAATTTAAAGGCGATCCCTTTGTGGCTGCTTGGGACGCTTTTGAGTTTCCAGCAAATATGACATCTCATTCCTGCTCTTTCCCCTCAGTGGAACCTCAGCAGTGAAGTATCATTTTTATTTTTTCCATTCCGTCAGCCGGGGGAACATTCAAAGGGCACTTTGACAGGTTGCTGAGCCCTGAGTGCCCTCCCTTACGTTTACAAATGATTTCAGTGGCTGTGTCTGTTGGCCTCCAATTTCTGAAAGGCCGGCTGTGATTGATGGATACCTCGGCAGGTCCGGCAGCAGCCCGGAAATAATTGAGATGATGGTACAATGAGCTGATAGAGGGACTGTGTGTGTGTGTGTGTGTGTGTGTGAGTAGTGGGTGGAGGGATGCCACAATGAAAAAATTTGCATTGTGTGAAGGGAACATGGTTCTAGAACAGTGCTCATAAATCATACGCTCTTGTAGCATGAAGCTGATGGACGGCCATGTACAGGTAAATGATCCCCAGTCATCAAATTTACAGTGGTTTCTTTCATAACATGTCAGAATGGATTCGGCTTCCATTTTGACACAGCAAAACTCTTCAGCAAACTGGTGTGAAAAGGCCAAACGGCTGAATACTACGACATTGTCGCTACTTTTATTGCCGTGTTTCCACTTAACGTATCGTTTCCCACAGACGACGCCATGATGCAACAGGATTGTAAACACCGCCAGTTAGCAACAGCTGGGATATATAAGACATCTAACATGACTTGAATATCTTCCATGAATCAAAGTCACACTGTGGAGTTTGCGAAATCAAGCGCTATAGCAGTGCTAGTGCTAGGTTAAAGTGCGCTCATGAGTGCGCGGTAAATCTACGGAATGTGAATTCGTATTGCAGCAGTATTACAGAAGGAAAAACCTGGAACATTTTCTTTTTATGTAGCAGGGCACATTATCCTGCTGAAAGAGGTCACTGTCATTACGGAATACTGTTGCAACAAAGGTGTATACGTGGTCTACAATAGTCTAAATAGTTGGTGCATGTTAGACTAACATCCACATGAATGGCAAGACCCAATGCTGGCTTGCCTTCTTCCCATAGTGCATCCTGGTGCCGTTATTTCCCCAGGCAAATGATGTACACACACAACCAGCCATCCATACAGATCGAGCTGCAATGCATTGTGTGTACTATAGCCTTTCCATCACAGCCAGGGAAAAACTTTTTCAACAGTTTCACTCCCTGAGAAAATCAGTGAGGGTGCTGATGATCCTATCCTGGGTTCACTGGCTGCCCTTCCAGGGACCATTTTAGAAGCTACATACCACTGCATACCAAGAACATTCCACAAGACCTGCCATTTTTGTGATGCCTTCACCAAAAGTCCAAGTCCTAGTCCTTACGCTTGCCCATTTTTCCTGCTTCCAACACATCAACTTTTAAGGCTGGGAAAAGTTACATCTGACTGGTGTAGAAACCATCATTTAGTAGATAGAGACATTTAGATTACTACCTCTAAAAACTTTTTACGCCCGACTTGAGGCCAAACTCCTGAAGCCAACCAAACCAAACCATCACTTTTATTGGACTTCCATGCTTCACAAACATAAAAACCTTTTTTTTTTCATCACATGTTAAATTGATCCGGTGAGCTGGGATTGCAATCGCAAGGACGGAGGCCATTTTCTCATCGAAAGACTAAAAAATGAAATGAAGCTTCCCCGCACAAAGGGACTTTCATCTATAATTGTGTGACGGTTCATTGCTGTGGCAATCGAGTGCAGCTTTTTATACTTGCAGACAAGGTCAAGTCCAGTTTGTGAGTTAATTAACAGCCTGAACACTGCGATTCAGTGTGTGGAATGAGCACTTAATCACACGTGGAATGCATCTGGGTTGGGTGTGCATGAAAAGAGGAGAAGCTTTTAAAGGAAAAAACCTGTACGGATGAGTGCATCCTAGCACAAACATGCCTCAGATCCTCAATCTCAGTAGTTACGAAGAAGAAAAGAGCGAGGGAGAGACGAGGACAAAGACAGAGAATCTGATGTGAACTTCAAAAGCTTAAACCAGGAAAAGAATCAGAATCACAGTACAGTGGAATGAGTCTTTGTGTTTCTATGGGTGGTTTGCTGGTTTCATCAGTATTGCTTTGAATAAAAGTGACACGTTTTGGACATCTTTTTAAATCTGTTTTCGAAACGCATCAGACAATTCCTAAAAACGATTATTAGCATAAAGCTTTCAGGAGTTTAAGAGGACACTTGCCTGGGTTTCTTGCCAGGAATATCGTCTGCTGTTTCCGAGAAAGCGATTTCAAAGATGTGTGTTTGTCAGACATTTATATCTTAATAAACACCACTAATCATTTTTTCGTGGAACAGTTCCACAGTGACATCCGGTGGCCTTCTGCGGAGGCAAGACTGCTGGGATCAAGCAGGGAGGGGGGAAAAAAAACAGCTGCTCTTTTTGGCATTTCCATTTGCTGTTTACAGAAAATGATTAAATACGAGCAAAGGGTTTTTGTTTTTTTGTTTTTTTTTTTCCCCCCCACCCAGATCTCTTATTACAAAGTTATTAATAATGCAGTAAATAATGATGACTTTAGATTTGGTGCCCCCTTGAGTAGAGAGGGCAGAAATGCCTTTGCAGAGACCCATGGAAAGAAAGAGAAAGGTGAGAAGAGACACTGAGAGACAGGGAGAGAGAAAGGACAGAGAAAAGAAAAAAGGAGAGTTTAGAACAGATAATAAAATGTCAATAATTCACAGCTTTTTTTTTTATATTAATGCATATATATTTTATCTTTTCCCGTTTTCTCCCCTAATTTTTTAGTTCGTATCCCATTCCCACTTGTCAAGTATTTCCTTCCCTGTCACACGCCCCCTCCGTGACATGCGATGCTGCCACCCGCCTGTTTTCGAACTGCTGCACATGCGTATTTTGGGGCGGCCTAACACACTCGGAGGGAAAACGTTATCCGCCCCCTCGAACGAATGAGCTCACAGACGCCCATGATCTGCTGGTGATCCCTGTGAGAGCTCAGCCAATTAGCTCCCATGGACTCCGGGTCACTGGTGGCTGTGGCATCAACCTGGATTCGAACTTGCGATCTCCGGGTTGAAAGTCACGCACCTTGTCAATGCACCCAATTCACAGCTTTTTTTTTTTTTTTTTTTTTTTTTTTTTTTACTGTGAGAGTAAAAAAATAATGAGATCAGGGTCACAATAAAATGTTTTAATTATATTATTTAATTAAAAATTGATGTAATTCCATTTCGGCGACACAGCTGCATAGTGGTTAGCATGTCTGCCTCACAGCAAGAAGGTCCCGGGTTCCAGTCCTGGGCTCGAGTATCTCTGTGTGGAGTTTGCTTGCCTGGGTTTCCTCCCTCAGTTCAAGGACATGCACATTAGACTAACTGGCTGTTTCAAATTGCCACTGGGTGTGGATGTGAGTGTGAATGGTTGTGTGTGTGTTGGCCATGCGATGGTCTGGTGAGCTCTTCAGGGTGTACCCTGTCTTCGCCCAGTGTCGGCTGAGATAGGCTTCAGCCTCAATACTAGTAGGAGTATGTGATTCAGCAAATGAGTGAGTGATTTCATTTCATGCCTTGATTATCGTCTCTGGATGTGTTTTTGTTGACATTGGAACAATTGGAAAAGATTTCAATTCTTTAAAACGGAATCTTCAGTCCCCCTTAAAAACAACAACAACAACAACAAAAACTGAAAACCATAAACAAGAAAGACTTTCCTGAAATAAAAAGAAAAAACTGAAATGAAAGAAATAGAATAATGTGTTGTTGTTTTTTTTTTAACTATAGAGAACCACATGAGTTCTCCAGGTTCATCCCTCAGAAGTAGATTCAGTATATATGGATTAGCAAACGTGTGTGGTTTCCGTACAGTGTTTTCCAACCTCACGTCCAGTGGGTGTCAGATCCATCGCCATCCTGAGCAGGATAAAGCTCTCACTGTTGAGCAATGAATTAAAGCTGGAGTTGGTAAATTTGTAGCTGTATGCACAAACTGCATGACGAACTCCGACACCAGTCAATCTGGCACTTCTGACATCTTAGGAGGGTAGGAAAAAAAAAACTCTGACCAATCAGTCCACTGGGAATTATCCAATCAGAAGCTCCCAGGTCTCCTCACTTGTGTGTGACCCTAGCATGCATAAACCTGCACTTGGAGCATGTGTGTGTGTGGGGGGGGGTTTGCAAGAGCCCTGAAGAGATGCTGCTTTCAAAGTTTGCTAGCATTCTAGATTACCAACCTCAGCTTTAATGAATGAGTAGAGTACATAGTAAGCTTTATATTTTGTTCTTAAAGGGTACCGATATTGGTCATCCTTACAGCATAATTTGTGCGTATGTAATACAGGGCTTATTTTAACATAAATGACCGTAAAAAGCACAAAACTGGGTGATTTTATCTCGTGGATTGCTAGCAGGGGCTGAACCAATGGTTAGCAGTCGCTAAGTGACATGAACTCATTGCCCAGCACGAGTAAACACGCATATCTATTCAGCTAGTCACATTTAAGATGATAAAAATGGTAAACAATTTTGGCAGCAATTTGGAGGAAATGGGTGTAAATGGTTACCTATTTGAACCAGAGAGGGAGGAGTCTTGTGAAGACATTGTTGTGACTCTGAGAACGAGAATGCTGCCAGAGATGAGCGTGATGGTAAATCCAAAATGGCTTATGCAGCTAATGTTTTGCCAACTCTGTCTTTCCTGTCGTCATTTGGTTTAGGAACACAAAAAAATGTTTTCCGCCATCCAAAGAGTTTGCGTCACTTCCAGGCTTGAACAACCAGAATCAGAAATAAAACATGTTTCTGAGGATGCCTGGAGTCGTTGCCCTCGCAAAACAGGCATGGACTGATGTTGCCGGAAGGAGCCACTGATGTTATATGTGATACGTCATGCGTTTAAATAGCTAGTAATACAAATTCGCCACAGCTACCCTTTAAAGAAAAATAATAACAAACTATTTAGACCTGACTCACACATAAGCAAATGTGTCCGAAAGTACAAGCAAATTTTATTTCAAAGGGAACCGAATTAATTAATTCATTCATTCATTTTCTGAACCGCTTAATCCTAATTAGGGTCGCAGGGAGGCTGGCACCCATCTCAACCGACTCTGGGTGAGGACAGAGTACACCCTGGACAGCTCGCCAGGCCATCGCAGGGCAGAAACACGCTGACGGCTATGCAGCTACTCTTGACGAAAATCAGCAATGGTTATTTTACACGCCTCGCACCATAGACATGGCCGGCCTATGATAACCCAGTTAGCTGCACTGGGGGGACAGCAGTGAGAACTCATTGATAATGGGGCTTGAACCCCCGACCTTGGGATCAGTAATCCAGCACCCTAGCATCGGGCCACCACTGCCCCGGAACCGAATTAATTCGAACTAGAATTTTTTTGGGAAATTGTCAATCGAATTCGAGGTAAATGATCCGTATTCGCGGTCTTGGTGAAAAACTTCGGACCTGCGCAAAATATTGCTGCGAATTTAGAATTACTCGTAATAGATATTATTGGATATTTGAAACCAACCGAAAACAATGTCATGCTATTTCGAGGCTATATCGCTTACGTGTGAGTTTTTTTCCAGAAGTTCAGAAGTTTCAATGCATCAGAATGTAAGAAAATCTGCGGCTGGAGGAGCCACTTGTTGTCCCTAAGTGTGATTATAAAAAGACTCGGCGAGCAGATGTGTGAATTGTGAAGCTTCTCTGAGCTGGAAACTAATGAGGTTAACTGTGGAATGTGCCTTTTCATACTGTTTTCATCTCTAAACTCAAGTATCTTTGAGAATCTTGTGTGTGTGTGTGTGTGTGTGTGTGTGTATAAGAGAGAGAGAACGAGCAAGAGACAGAGAGAGAGTGAGAGAGAGAGAGCAAAATAAAGAGAGCGAGAGAGAGAGAGAGAGATCATCATCCCCCGCACTACCAGAGTGATCAAATCTGACAAGCCTCAGCCTGTTATTTCAGTCTGATGACCAGTTCCTGGAAAGGAAGGCTGCCACAGTGTGTTTCAGTGAGATGACAGTCCCATCTCCTTCATTTTCTTCAATAAAACTCAAGCTCGCTTCTAGCTTTTATGTGCTGCCTTTGGAAAGCACGTAGTACTTTTGGCCTGATGTCAGGTAGACGGCTAATGCAGCGAGTCCGAGTTCAGCTCTCTGCGGGACACTGAGGAGCTGAGCGTGCAGGTCCTAATGAGGAGGAGAGCTCTGCTCCAATCAAGCATGACCAGATAGACTCTTTACAGTGTCTGGTGATTCTTCCAATGATCCATTGCTCCTGCCATGGAGCATTTTTAGTGTTTTTATAACTGGAGGAAAAGTTTGGGCCTTTTTGTTTGGATATGCCTAAATAATGCAACTCATACCTATACTGTTACAGGAAAATTTAAAATTTTAGCAGCAGCGCTGATGTTATAATCACAGATAGACCCCTGGGGCAAGGTCTTAACCACAAGTGTGCCTCCGTCCAGCCAGCAGTATACATGGGTAGCAGTAAAAATACTGGGAAGATACTAGCGTCCCATCCTGGAGGAGTTGAACTCCTAGTCACGTCACGGTACAGAAACCGGGATAAGCAGCGGCTCTGATGAGCCACTAGGCTCGGGTGTAAAAGCCCAACAGACTTACCTGATGTGAATAAATTCACTGCTTGGCCAAAAAAAAAAGCCCTTCGCTCTAACATTTTGATGGACTGCCTTAGAGGTGATCACACTAGAGCTGTGACGGAAAAGTGTCATTTTTTTGCAAATTTAAAAATTTACGTCATGATGTTTTGCGACTCGACATGCGAGCAAATATTTTGCGGCTTACATACTGTATGTAGATTTCAAATTTCAAATTCACATTTATTGTCACATACAAAAGCATACACAGTACAATATGTAGTGAAATGGTTAGTACGACTGCCAAAAAATTTGAAGAATAAGCTATCAATATCAAGAAGAAAAAGAGCAATAACTATAACTAAATCTATTAAAAGGACTTATTATTATTATTATTAAAAGGTCAATATAAATAAAAAATGCAAAATAGAAATAAAATAAAATATATAAAATAAAATAAAATATAAAATAAATAAATATAGGGTACAAAAATATATAAAATGAAATATAAATGCAATATAATGAAATATAAATGCAGTGGCGATTTTACAAGTAATATTGTCTGTAAAGTGTCAAGTGTCTGTGTGCAAAGTGTCACACTTTACACAAACGTTGCGAGAAAATAGCGCAACGATTTGCGTCAAACTGCGGAAAATTTGCGATTGTTTTGCGGAGGTTTGGCAAAAAAAGCTAATCGCCTTTCATAAGTTTCGTAAAGTCTTTTTCGCAACAAATTTGAGAATGTTTTGGAATGAAACGCGACAGCCACGAATTGCTATTCACGTCAGTCACTTTTCTATCGAACCTCTAGTGTGATCACACACTTAGCTTTGATTACGTCACGTAATCGCCATGCCATTGTTTCCACAAACTCAAGCAACATCATAACATTTATTTTCATCCAGAGTTTTTCTTACCAACGTCTTGAATCGATGAGGGAAAATCGAACCACTCCATAAAGTCTTCTCCAGCACATCCCAAAAGCTTTCAATAGCGTTAAGCTCAGGACTCTGGGCTACCAAGACATATGAGAAAATGATTCCTCATGCTCCCTGAACCACTCACTCATTATTTGAGACCATCAGCGAAAATTGATGGGGAAACCTGCTCATTCAGTACATTCAGCTCATCAGCTGACTGCATTTTATTACCACATTAATGTTGCTGAGCCTCGACCAGACCAACTGGAGCAACAATGCCATAGAGATTATGCACTATAAAGGCAAAAATTTTGAGTGTGTGACTTTTTTTTGTGGCTAGGCAGTGTACTTTTATCAGTCTCAAAATATCTAATTACCTTTACCAAAGAGGATGTTTTTGTCACTGTTGGTTTGTTTGGTTGTTTATTATCAACTTTTATGCAAAAACTTATAATCAGGTTGTGATTGTTTTTTTGGAATTGTGGAGTATGACCCAAGAAACACTCCATTAGATTCTGCAGATGATACGAATTTCTTTAGAGATTCTTTGACATTGTGAGATAGGACATGAATGTGGTATTACAGCAGTTGCAGCCTGGGGTGCTGTGTATTTTTGTTTTCCAGATTGGTGGAGGTTTGCGCTCTCAGACTGCCCCTCTAGTTTTCCCATAAAAATGTTTAATTCCTTATGTATGTTGGTGACTTTTAGCAAACATACACTGATATATTTTTGAGTGGCATGATGGCGTGGTGGTTATCATGTCCACCTCACAGCAAGAAGGTGCTTGCGGGGGTTTCCTCCAGGTACTCCAGTTTCCTCCCACAGTCCAATAACATGCACATGAGACTAACTGGATGTTCCAAATTGCCCCTAGGTGTGAGTGTGAATGGTTGTGTGTGTTGTGTTGGTCATGCGATGGTCAGGAGAGCTGTTTAGGGTGTACCTCCTTCACCCAGTGTCGGCTGAGATAGGCTCCAGCCTCCCCCGCGACCCTAATAGTAATATTAAGCAGTTCAGCAAATGAGTGAGTGAGAGTGATATATATATATATATATATATATATATATATATATATATGTAATGCATTATTTAAAGGCATAAAAAAGATGACTGTAAAGGTTGTAACGAAACAAACTCTCAAACTCAGTATGGACTTCAGTGGGATATAATGTATAAGATGTGACAGGTATATGAATAGCACAATTAGTCATATAACTGTTATTCTGGCTTATTGTTCCAGGTGTTAAAACCAGCACCCACTAATGCCATGGCTATGTTTCTGGCCATAAGCAGAGATGACATGATCGAGACTGCTGTTCCAACTGGGAAGAGATCGCAGGGGTGTGTCCGAAGGAGCATGCCCAGGGTCCATCATATTTCTTGCCCCGATCCATGGTGCTGCCAAAGATTTATAAAAGGTATGGAAACATGTGGCTGTTTTAAAACCTCATCCATGTGTGCCATGCAGATACAATAGCAACTCCCCAGACAGCTCGAGACAAGTTGGCAGTTAAATGCTTCAATACTACCATGACATACAGTACAGACCAAAAGTTTGGACACACCTTCTCATTCAATGAGTTTCCTTTCTTTTCATAACTATGAAAATTGT
>JAQMYF010000010.1:20338655-20351679 GCA_030014195.1 Neosilurus mollespiculum | reverse complement strand
AAGGTCAATATTTAGTGTCGCGACCATTTACTTTGATTACAGCCTTTATATGTGTGTATATATATATATATATATATATATATATATAGCGATTTATATTCCTACCCTCACCAATGGTCACAAGCTTTGGGTAGTGACCGAAAGAACAAGATCGCGAATACAAGTGGCTAAAATGAGCTTCCTTCGCAGGGTGGCAGGTCTCTCCCTTAAAGATAGGGTGAGAAGTTCTGTCATCTGGGAGGAACTCGGCGTAGAACCGCTGCTCCTCCACGTTGAGAGAAGCCAGTTGAGGTGGTTCGGGCATTTGATTAGAATGCTTCCCAAACGCCTCACTGGTGTGGTGTTTCAGGCATGTCCAACCGGGAAGAGACCCCCGGGCCGACCCAGAACACGCTGGAGGGACTACGTCTCTCGGCTGGTCTGGGAACGCCTTGGCGCCCCCCATCTTCCCCGGAAGAGCTGGAGGCAGTGGCTGGGGAGAGGGACGTCTGGACCTCATTGCTTAGGCTGCTGTGTAGCCTTTTGAACATTTTTAAATTGAAATATTTTGCAACTATCCCACAACATAACATGAAATAAACAATAAATATTTTATTATTAACCAATTATTTTTATTATTATTAGTAGTAGTAGTAGTAGTTGTAATAGTAGTAGTAGTAGCTAGTAGTAGTATTATGAAGGGTGACTTCAAAATAGAAATAAAACTCGATTCTGAAAGTTAACATTTTGTTTATTAGTAAGTTTAAAGAAAAAAGAACTTGATTAGGAAATAGATTTTTCATTCACGAAAAGAACGATACTTGGTTTTGAAGCTTATTCAATCTTTACTCAGTGACTTGGTGGGGGTATGTTTTATTTAAACCCCGCCCCCTCCTCGCGTGCTTCGTTTCAGGGCTAATACCCCTGTGGCACCAGGATAAATCTCTGTGCGGAGTGCGCGCTGCACAATGTGTGAGTGTAACCCCATCTCTCTGGTGCTTGTGCATCCTTCAGCACACACACAAGCTCGCACGTGAGTTGTTATTATTATTATTATTATTATTATTATTATTATTATATATTGTTATTATATTAGTAGTAGTATCATCATCATTATTATTATTAATATTATAATTATTATTGGTATTATTGCTCCACATGGCCATGATTTTATTGAATAGTGCAGCATTTAGATGAACTTTGCATTAAATAATGTAAATTTGGTCAGGCAACAAAACCTAGCATGTTGAATATGATAGAATCCTCCAAAAGAAAATCACCTAATTAAAATAATAATAATAATAATAATAATAATAATAATATTAAAAAAATAAGATTAAAAATAAATATTAGATGTTTGTAAAATTATAGTGAAAGGACTCTGAGAGCTAAAATTCTTTTTAGTTTCTTACTTGCAATAATTACAGATAATAATACCGCTGAAAATGAAATGAAAATTAAAACCACCACTTTACTGAAACTTGGTTTATCCTGCATTTTACTTGATGCAGAGGGCTGGAGCTTAAACTACAATGCATTTCATCTGTGTACAGTGCGTCTGTATATTCTTCTTTAAGAGATAGCACCCATATATGAGGGTATATTCTTCACAATGTGCTTGGCCTCACCTGGAAACAAGAAGCATAACTAACATTTTGGGACATAATTTAACAGTATGCCCTGTGATGGCCTGGCGAGCTGTCCAGGGTGTACTCTGCCCTCGCCCGGAGTCGGCTGAGATGGGCACCAGCCTCCCCGTGACCCTAATTAGGATTAAGTGGTTCAGAAGATGAATGAATGAATGAATGAATTTAACAGTATTCTATAGGGCCTTAAATTACCATACGAGATGTGGCTTTGAACTGTTGGCCCATGCACCTTATTTCCCCGACCTGCCCTGCCTGACGTCTCTGTTTCCCAAACTGAAGTCCCACGTTCATGGTCGCCGTCTTCAGAGTGGTGACAAAGTCAGTCGTGCTGCTGAGGAGAATCTGGAGGTTCAAGGTCGCACCTTTTGTAAAGAAGACATTGTTAATATATTATAGAAGACCAATTGTCCTCCTGTGATTATTTTTTGTTGGTGTTGCCGACGTACCCGCGTTTATTTCGTCAGGCACCAGTCGATGTGAGTTATCATGTACAAGGCCATAAAAAGACCTAAAAGGGAGGTTCAGTTGGCTGTGTAAAGATTCAGGATTGAATTATGTTAAGATATTTAAGTAGAAGATGTTTGAGCTTTGGGGCGGCACGGTGGTGTAGTCTTTAGCACTTCCACCTCACAGCAAGAAGGTCCTAGGTTCTGAGTTTGGCGAGGGCGTTCAGAGTGTAGAGGTTGCATCTCCCCCCCCCCACTTTTGTTTGTGTGGGTTTCCTCCAGGTAGTCTGGTTTCCTCCAGTCCAAAGACATCCACATTTGGCTAATTGGCTGTTCCAAATTGCGCCTAGGAGTGAGTGTGGTTGTGAATGGTTGTGTGTTGCCCTGTGATAGATTGGTGAGCTGTTCAGGGTGTACCCTTTCTTCACCCAGAGTTGGTTGAGACAGGCTCCAGCCTCACCGCAACCCAAAATGATTAAATTGAAAGAATAAGTGTTAAGGCTTCAGGTGTTCTGCTAACTAAAGGTAAAATAATGATAATGGAGTCAATAATAGTTCACCATAGTTTACCATCACAGTCTTTTATATTTGATGGTGACATGATGATCCAGGCAGAGGCACAATCCATAATAAGGATAAACATCAGCACAACTCAGTCAGGGACACAGTGATTAGAAAACACCTCTAAATATTTCAGTTTCACTTTTAAATAAACGAGCTGAAGAAGTATGGTTAGAATCAAGCCTCAGGATGAGAAATCCGATCTCCGCTGGCTGCCACCAGATTACAGCAGTGTTCAACGTTGATGTACGACCTGAACAACGGCTTGATTTTTTTTTTCCTTCAGGTGTCCACGACTGTGCAGGTGTGAGGGCATCATGGCAGCTTTTAAAGGCATTTGGACGAAGTCGTTCTGGCGTGCAGTCTCTGGAGAGTTCTTAGCCACGCTAATCTTTGTACTTATCGGTCTCGGCTCAACCATCAACTGGGCGTCAGACAAGAAGGACCCTCCACCTGCTGACCTGGTGCTCATTTCGCTCTGTTTTGGGTTGAGCATTGCTACCATGGTGCAGTGTTTCGCTCATATCAGTGGAGGCCACATCAATCCAGCTGTCACTGCCGCCATGCTGGTCACCAGAAAGCTGAGTCTTGCCAAGGCCTTGTTTTATGTACTTGCACAGTGTTTGGGCGCCATCACCGGTGCAGGGATTCTCTTCCTGGTTACTCCAAGTGCTGTTCAAGACAGTTTTGGTGTTACAGCAGTAAGATGTGCTTTAGAGTTTTTCAGCATGGTTTAGTATTAGTTAGTGATTTTTTTTAATTTACTGCCCAGCCAAAAAAAAAAAAGCCCCACCCTTTTTCTGTTGGTTCTGTTGGACCGCCGTTACCCTTGATTACAGCACATAATCTCCATGGCATTGCTTCAGAAAACTTAAGCAGCATCATAACATTTATTTCCTTTTTTTTCCCATTTCACTTTCATTTTTTTCACCGACGTCTTGAATCGATGAGGGAAAAACTGAACCACTCCATGAAGTCTTCTCCAGCACATCCCGAAAACTTTCAATAGGCTTAAGGTCAGGACTCTGGGGTGCCAGTGCATGTGTGGAAATGATTCCTTATGCTCCCTGAACCACTCTTTCAGTATTTGAGCCCCAATCTTTATCTGTACCATCAGGGAAGTAAAAGTGTATTGATGTGATAAAGGCGGCACGGTGGTATAATGGTTAGCTTGTCCACCTCACAGCACGATGGTCAGGGGTTCAAGTCCTGGGTTTGGCAAGAGTGCTTCTCTGTGGAGTTTGCATGGGTTTTCTCTGGGTGCTCCGGTTTCCTCCTACAGTCCAAAGACCTGCACATTAGGCAAATTGACAATAGGTGCAAGTGTGTGTGTGTGTGTGTGTGTGTGTGTGTGTGTTGCCCTGTGATGACGTTTGCCCAGAGTCAGCTGACATAGTCTCCACTCTAGTAGGATTAAGCAGTTCAGCAAATGAATGAATGAATAAATGTTGCTGAGCCTCAACCTGAACAACTGAAGCAACGACTGCATGGGGATTACATGCTGTAATCAAGGTTGAAGGCGGTCCGATAAAATATTACTGAGGAATTCTTTTTTTTTTTTTTGGGTGGGGCAGGTAGTGTATTATCCAGTGGCTGTATGGCTTAAACATTTCTATGTTCCATATTATCTTGAAATCACACTAACAACCATCAAACAACAAAAATTTTCTAAATTTTATGCAAATTCTGTAAGAACTAATAAAGCGGTTGGCTCAATTCATGCTTCCTCAGACCGATCCTATTGGCATGTGTGGTCCAAGGTTTTATCAGTTCCCTAGTTTTATTTCTATCTTCAGTTACCCTCTATATAATTAAACATTACACCCTAAGACACAAACTACAAGCATAAGTAACTTGTTACCTGCTAATGTGAACATACAGCAGGATGAGTTCAGATTGAGAAACATTGACTAAACACTGTACCTGTTTATGGTCAGTCCGTTGATCTGATTTGAGTGTGTACTATATGCCTGTCAACCTCTTCCTGTCTGTCTTTCTTCAGGTAAACTCACGTATCTCAGTAGGTCACGCACTGGTTGTGGAGCTCCTGATCACATTTCAACTCGTCTTCACTGTGTTTGCTACCTGCGACACCAAGCGGAACGATCTTAAAGGTTCCGCCAGCCTCGCCATCGGTTTCGCCGTAGTCATCGGCCATCTCTTTGCGGTTAGTCAACGTAACATTTCAGTGTTGTTCCCTCTTTGGACCCTAATTCAGCTGATACAATTCATTAAGCAGTTGAAAAAAAGCAGGTTTGAGGTTTCTCGCTTCACAGCGAGAAGGTCCTGGGTTCAAGTCCCAGGCTAAGACGTTTCTGTTTCTGTTCTGTTTGTGTGGGTTTCCTTCAGGCACTCTGGTTTCCTCTCACAGTCCAAAGGCATGCCCATTAGGCTAACTGGTTGTTTCGACTTGCCCCAGGTGTGAGTGTGAATGGTTGTATGTGTTGGCTCTGCGACACTCTGGTGAGCTGTTCAGGGTGTACCCCCGGGTTCTTCCAAAAATGGCTGAGATAGGCTCCAGTCCTCCAGTGACCCTAGTAAGATTAATGAGTGCAAGTGGAATCTTGGATTAAAACCTAAACTGAATAGTTACTAACAAAATAGAGTACATTTTATTTGGAGCCAGTAAGTTACTGTTGTCTCTGTGGACAGATCTAGATGTTAAGGGTTGTCTGTTATTAAAAATTAAGTAAACTTACAACAAAATATTTCATCTGACCGTTCAGTAACTTCGAGGAGGGAAAAAAAAAACAAAAACAAAAAAACATCTGAGCTCAGTGGAAGCCTCTGACATCTCCTGGTGTTACCTGAACAGATGGTGTGACCTTAGCAACTGACTCCCAAAGTAAATTCTCTATGGAGTTTACTCAGCGCCCTGCCTAGAGATAGTACAGCGCTATCAAACATGTAGCTGTGTTTCTCCTTCACCTTCTTTTTTCTGGTCTTTTCCTTCGAAGTAAATGTTTAAACGAATTTTGACTTGCACAATGCCAGCCTAAAAGCATTATGTAGTTATTTAAATTGAGTTTGCCAATTCAGACACTTAAGAGAAAGCATTCAACAGAACTGCCTGGTGGGAAATACAGTTAGGTAGCTTATTTGATTTTGTAAATGAGTTTATATTGTTTCCAAAACCTTGAGGGGGAGCTGCAGCAACGTTACAGCCTAAAGGAGATCAAATCCAAACGTACTAAAAACTTGCATGTTTGTAGTTTATGCCTGTTCCTAATAAAATAACATGGTCACCCCTCATTTTCATCAGTTATATAGAACTAATTTGCATATGACTATATTTTCTATATTATTTCCTTTTGATGTACGGGTGGACTCTTGTTTGATGTATATGAATGGAAGCGTGTATGATTTGTATTTGTGCCTGGATTTATTTTATTCAGAAGTTCATAGTTTATATCTGATTTGTTAGTTTAATACCTGTATACTGTTATTATTGCCATTAACTTGCCTTGTATGAACTGATTCACAGCCTATTCTTACCATTTCGCACTCAATCTGGCTAATGCAAACTATCAAATAGATTTTAGCAGATTGCAACTTCAAAAATATAAGTAAAAACCACCAGATGATGAAGATATGCATATGTTCTAGAAGGCTT
This sequence comes from Neosilurus mollespiculum, assembly GCA_030014195.1. Taxonomy (NCBI): domain Eukaryota; kingdom Metazoa; phylum Chordata; class Actinopteri; order Siluriformes; family Plotosidae; genus Neosilurus; species Neosilurus mollespiculum. Next base: position 20,345,431 of record JAQMYF010000010.1, on the reverse strand, counting down.
GCCTTTCATTTCACACGAAGTATGGAAGGAATAAAAATAGGTGTAAGGAATGTGTTTACAATGCAAGAAAAAAATTCCATGGAATTTCAGCCACTTTTACCCTGTACAGCATTCTATCAGTGCTACCAGATAGGAATACCAATTGGAAAAGAGACCTTGTTCATATAACTGTCCATTACAGTGCAAAATAAATGAAAAGTCAATACCATGACCTTTTATGTCTGGAATGCAAATACCTTGTACCATGATGCCACACCATATCTCAAGTTGTGTACTGTTGCAGATTCCTTACACTGGAGCCAGCATGAACCCTGCTCGCTCTTTTGGACCTGCAGTCATCACACTGAGCTGGGAAAGCCACTGGGTAAGAAAAACAACAACAATAAAAACAGCAGCCATTTTGCTTGATCATGTTTTAATACACTGAGATTTAGCACTGGCGATATTCTGAGCCTATGCAGTAGTTGCCACTTTGCCCTTGTTATTTCATGCTAGAGTTGAACCCATGTACTTTAGCCATAGGCATGATCATGCCGTTAGGAAATTCAGGGAACTACCACTAAGTGTAATCTAATAAGGTCACATATCCACGTCCTGCCAGGAACAATTAATCTGATCTCTGAGTGCTCCAGGGCATCGCTACCTTGATATCTTTCCGTAAAGTTAAAAGGCAATCAGAATGTCACTAGTGATTCCAGGTTATATAAGGCAAAGGAAATGTTGACAGATTTTGCAAATCCTATTGAAGCCAGTAGAACAAAGGGTAACCAGTTTACTTCTTGAACAATGACAGCATTACAGTTCATTCTGTTCGATCCCAGTGATCTCAGCCATTACTCCAGACATGGTTGTATTCTGTAGAGTTTCACGATAGAAGTAAAGAAGAATAATAGCTAAATACTGATCAGTTGTCCCTACCACAGATGAAGTAACTCGGCACTTAATCATGTTTGGAGATATGTTGAACATGGGACTTGACAAGATACCAGTTGAAAGCCATTGAGGCCTCAAATTACAGTTAGTGTTTTTTTTTTTTTTTTCCATTGCACTAGTGCAGCTGGTTCTACTAATCAAGGGCTTGGTAAATAGCAGATGAAATAATTAACACTGGGACATAACAAGCACACCCTTGTACCTCTGAGACCATAGGGGCAGGCCATGACCCCAATCCCAGAGTTGAACGTTCATTTTTTTTTTTTTTTTTTTTTTTTTTTTACAAGCAGCAGAGTATGAACAAGCCAAGCGGTTATTTTTTTATTCCTAGTAAAACCCTGGCAAAGTTGTTAGAGTGAAAACCAGGCGGTCTGCATCCCCCTGTTTTTTATAAGTACACAGTGGTAAGAGGTTAAAGGAGCCCATTCTCTTACCAGGCATACTAATTAAAGATGAAATTCAGTGTTATCTCTAGAAAATAAATGGATTCACAGTGAGTGCACTAGGTGCGGAGATATTAGTAAACATCGCCATCTTGATGCATGAGCGCAGAACTATCATCATAACAAAATGGCGGCCGACACACGTATGTAGAAATGGCTGACAAGAGTGGCAATAGATCACTATGTTTTATTCATTTATTCATTCATTCATTTTCCGAACCGCTTAAGCCTAATTAGGGTCGCGTGGAGTCTGGTGCCCATCTCAGCCCACTCTGGGCGAGGGCAAAGTATGCCTTGGACCGCTCACCAGGCCATTGCAGGGCTGGGATGTTTTAAGTAACCTCAAACGTGTTCCATTCCACTGTGTGGGGGCTTATAATGCACCACGCTAGTTTCATTTCCTTTGAAATCGTATGCGTTCTTCTATTTCTTGACACTTGATCCCAGACTTTGCCACTTTCTGCAAACCAGTGTTGCACTGCTAAGTTATCGTGTACGCACAAGATCGTTCCTCTGGTCACATGGTGTTGTTATTGTTACTGTAAACAGACACAGAACCAAAATAAGATGTAAAATAGGAGAATAAGCGATACTAAGCCCAGCTGGGGTGGTTTCACCAGGGAACCTTTGTATTCAGGGAAAATGAATTATTAATGGAAGATAAAACACATAAGCTCTTCACTAGCGAACGAGTAACTTTAAAAGAACAAAACAACATATAGTGTATTATTTGTTTGTTTATTTTTTTATTTTATTTTCTATTTTTTTGATGTTTTGATAATTGTTGTAGAATGCTGTTGTCTCCCAAGTCTCCTACAGCTGGGCTGATATTTTTAGTTTCATCAAAACTTTCAGTAAAGTGCGCCCTCTGGGTGAGGGCGGGTCATTTTGGAAGAGACCACTCCCATCAAGATGGAAATTTTTATCCATAAGATTAAGGCGGTCAGTCAGCAGAACTTTGTACTGATTGCTAGTTGCATCTCCAGTGCAAACAGTGGCAGAACAAAAATTAATGCCCAGCATAGAAGATCACAATTTCCTCCAGGATCAATAAAGTATTCTGATTCTGATTCTAATGATTTACTATATAATATGTTGCTTGGATGGGAGCAATGGAATGACCTGTTGCTTTTTGACCAGATTTCCTGTCCAGCCGCATGCACGCAAAGCCCTACCTTTCAAAATCTATGGTGGCTCTAGTTAATTCACCATAATTTGGTAGCTAGTTAGCTAACTTTCTGTCATCACATTTTACTTAGCCAGTTATACCTTGTGACTCTGGACATTACTCCTTGACTCCACTGCTGAAACTCTTATCCTCACTTTTCTTATCACCTGCCTGGACTATTGCAATGGTGTCCTGTTTGTTAGTAGTATGTGTAGAACTCAGCTGCCAGAATTCTCACTGGTGCTAAGCCCTAGCAGCACATTACCCCCACCCTAAAACACGTTCACTGGCTCAAGGTCAAAATCCTCCTTCTCACCTACAAACTCCCTCCCCCTTGAGAATCTTGAGGCCCCGTCTCTGGATATCTTTAAAAAAATACAGTTCACCTATTCACTATGGCCTTGATCTCCTTGGTCCCATACCCATAACAACCTTCTCCATGTTTCTCCTAACAGTGTTGCTATGGATTATCCATTGCTAGCCCCAATGGCTAACCAGCTTCTAAGCACTGGTTGTTTAATTCTACTACATAGTTAAAGTTATAGCAATAAACACCAGGACAAAACTGACCATCTTAATAGCAGTGTAATCAGATGTAATGGGTGTAAGAAGCTAAGATTACTATGTGTGCTGCTATAATTAGGAATGGTGTGATTTATTCCCAGTGACAGATGTGACTTGGCAGTATCACTGGGGTTCAGTCTGCTACATAACACTGTGTCAAATACTGTGCGGAATATGCTGAGGCTTGCAAAATCCATTTGTAGCCCAGATTGGCATGTTATGTGAGTAGATTGTGGCAGGCTGCAAGCGCATAAACTTAGTAGTGCTTTTATTGGGATGGATTCAAGAGTTGTAATAAGAGGACTTTAAAACAGAGAGCCAACCTGAAACAAACTACATGGTATGAGTTCTCAATGAGTTCTCAGTATGGGCAGAGCAGGGTATCAGATGCACTAATCAAAATTAAACAACAAGAACAGGTGGAAACAATCAGCCAAAAAATAAAATGAAATAAAATAAAAAAATTCCATATTATAAATTATCATGGGGCAAAATATTCATTTGATGCCCACTAGGGGGAGACATTTCATTATAACTATGCCAAGTTATAATGATCCCTTTGTGCATGACGTCGGTACCTTGCATTCTACGAGTTGCTAAGGCTAAAGGCACAAAGGAAAAGTTTTAGATGCAGAGAGGAAATGTGAACATGCTGAAAAAAGAGCTTTCCAAGTATTTCAGATAGCTACGGGTTCTTTGCATCTTAAAGCAGCTCTACATGGAGCTATCTTTAAAATCCCACTGTGGTATGCTTTTGGGGTTTCCTTAGACGATAAAGACGAATGAGTTTGTAACTGTCTTCCTTGCATCAAAATGGTCCGGGGTTGAAGTCCTGGGCTTGGCGAGGGTGTCTCTCTGTGGAGTGTGTGATGTCCATGTGCTTGGGTGGGTTTCCTCAGAGTAGTCCGGTATCCTCCTACAGTCCAAAGACATGCAGATTAGGCTAATTGATTGGTTAATGGCTCCTCTTTGGTATTGTACACGCAGGCAAATTGTTTCTTACAGGTTCTTGGGAAGGATACTGTTTCAAGTAAACCAGTTATGTTTAGCCCAGACAAAAGAACCCATCAGGGTGCTAGATTTAATCTTGCATACTTTACTGTGCTATCTAATGGAAGGCCTGGTCTCCCTTTCCTGTAGGTATATTGGGTCGGGCCCATTCTTGGTGGCATTCTGGCAGCTGCAATGTACGAGTACCTGTACTGCCCCGATCCTGAACTGAAGAAATGCTGCAAAGAGATGTTCATCAAAGATTCTGCAGGAAAATACACAGAGGTGGAATGCTCCAACAGCCAGCATGCTGGAGAGCCAGATGATGTTACGATCAGCCCTGGTTCTTCTACAGATATGGAGAAAGGGGAGAAGAAGGAGGCTTTACAGGATCTCGGGGTCACGGGTGATGGGTTGTCCTCTGTATGACTATCAATCATGCTGGTGAAGGAGACCAATGTGTAACATGACTTCATCGCCAGTATGCCCAGCGATTCTGCACTTTATCCAATGCCAGTGTGGCTAACAATGCAATAAATCATGCTGGCTATTTATAACTAAAAGCATGTTGTTCCAGTTTTCCAAAATATACCATATGTACTAAATATATCATCATTATTCATACAGTTAACATGTTTTGGCTTCAACTCAGACCAAGCCCTGACCCCAGCAGAGCACGTCCTTCCAGCATATCTGTATCCCATTTGTGTTCAGTTTAACGCAAAAAAAAAAAAACTCTTTTATTGTATTTTTTTCAATTTAAATCCAAAGTAGACACTGTTTGAATTCATTTTTATCAAAATTCAATATTAAGTGTATAGGGCAGCGTCATGTCTCAAAGGTTGACATTGTCAGCTAGAAGGTTCTGGAATAGGCTGTCATGGCTAACCAGGGTCTTCCCATGTGTAGTTTGCATGTTCTCCCTGTGCTTGCACAGTCCGGAGACATGCAGATTAGGTCAACTGGCTACACAAAATTGCCCATCGGTGCGAATCCTGTTAGCAATGTCATGGACTGGAGATCTGTTCAGTGCCTTCACCGCAGGGTAATCCCTCAGCTGGGATTGGCTCCAGCTTCCCCGTGATCCTGATGGATAAGTGTTATAAATAATGGATGGATGCATGAATCCTGTGACTGCGTTTTTGGAAGCAATGAATAAAACCTAGAAATGCCAACATTGTTGGGATACTCTATAAATTTCAACATTTTCTCAACTTCGGATACATCGTTAATGTTCGTTATTGGTCTCAACAAAAATATTTCTTTTTAAATCCCACCCAAACTATTATTATTTTATTGATCTGCCTTTGATATTGCTTAACAAATATCGGTGGTTCTGTTTCCTGACATGAAAACAAACTTGTAGCCTTATTTAGACCATGCAAACCCTGACCAGGCATTTACTAAGGCTGAAAGAATCGATCCTATACATTAATGTTAATTATCAATTATTCGCTGAAGTCAAAGTAGAGGTCACGGGTGGACTGTTGAGGAGAATATTCATTTTAGTGACATCCACCAACCCTGACGCAAATATTTGTTCTACTATCTATTACATGGGAACATAAAAAGCAACTAAAACAAGATTTTTATATTTAATTTTTAGGACTTTTAGCCATTACAGAAGCAGGTCAGGTGACCTCTGCATACAAGGCATGAGTGTGAGTATGACTGGTTGCCCTGCAATGGTATGGCAAGCTGTTCAGAGTGTACCATGCCTTTGCCCAGTGTCGGCTGAGATAGGCTCCAGCCTCCCCATGACCCTAATAGGATTAAGCTGTCCAAGCAAATGAATGAGTAAGTGAGTGAGTGAGTGAACCAATGCAATATCCCACATGGGATAGTGTTTTTTTTTAATCCCTAGCTTGCTGTTCCCCTGTAGTTTCTTTGTCCACTACCACAGTTGTGGGTGATTTATAATATACATTACACTCTTTGTTCAGTTATTATCAGAGTCTATGTTCCACAAATTTAGCGCTTAAACTAATCCAAATGAATTAATTTCACATCTTGTACAAAAAGTATATACATAATATATTGTAACACAATATTATAGTACACTGTAATGATAATTATAATTCATTCATTCATTCATTTTCTGAACCGTTTAATCCTAATTAGGGTCGCAGGAAGGCTGGCGCCCATCACAGCTGACTCTGGGCGAGGTCACAGTACACCCTGGACAGCTTGCCAAGCAGAAACATGTTGACGGCAACCCCGACGGTACTCTTTATGAAAATCAGCAATGGTTCTTTTACATGCCTCTCACCACAGACAGTGAGAGACCTGGCTGGCCTTTGATAATCCTAAACCACTACTACTACTACCACTACTTCTACTACTACCACCACCACTACTACTACTACTACTACCACTACTACCACCACTACTACTACTACCACTACTTCTACTACTACCACCACTACAACTACTACTACTACTACCCCTACTACCACCACTACTACTACCACCACTACTACTACTACCACTACTTCTACTACTACCACCACTACTACTACTACTACCACCACTACTACTACTACTACTACCACTACTACCACTACTACTACTACCACCACTACTACCACCACCACTACTACTACTACTACTACTACTACCACTACTACTACTACCACTACTACTACTACTACAACCATCACCACTACTACTACTTCTAC
>JAQMYF010000010.1:20323380-20336061 GCA_030014195.1 Neosilurus mollespiculum | reverse complement strand
CCATAGACAGTGGGAGACATGGCCGGCATTTGATAACCCAGTTAGCTGCACTGGGGGGGACAGCAGTGAGAACCCGTCGATAGTGGGGCGTGAACCCCTGACCTTGGGATCAGTAATCCAGCACCTTACCACCAGGCCACCACTGCCCCGGAAATGTCAAAGTGATGTAGGAAATTACAAGTGATGCAATAAAGAATGTGAGAAAGTAAAAACTTGATGCCATGAACGACCTTTCAGCAGCCATGGTTTCACGTCTGTCCACTAGCTTCTCCACTTGCTTCCAGGTGTATACGCCGCCATCAATCTCTGTTAGTGTCTCTCCGCCACGTGTTCACCTGGCCTACATCTCTCTCCTTGTGGGTTCCAGCTGAGTGCTTGTCTGGTGATGCTTGTCTGCTTCCTGACTTCCTTGGCACTAAGATCAATCCATCTCCACTTTCTGCTCTTGATCTTTGTTTCCGTATGAACGTGGTTTGGCCCTGTTTCGTATCCTGTTGATGTAAACCTGGAGTTTGCTCAAAAGAAACTTGTCATTCAGATCTCAGCTTCTTGCAGTCTTAATATTGGAGATAATAAAATATTATTCGTTTTTTAGGGATTCTGCGTGACCTTGAATCTTAACCAATCAGCACAACTTTTATGCAAATCTGGTTAATCGTTGTATTCATACTGTTACACCAATCATAGCAGTCCCCCAAACATCACCATACATCACTTACTAATTTATGCATTTGGATATGCGTGTGACTGTTTTTACCATTTTCACGCAATCCCGCGATTCCATTACACTCACTTATCCAAATCATTCCCTAAATCCTATTAGGGTCGCAGGAAAGCTGGAGCCTATCTCAGCCAACTCTGTGCATAGGCAGGGTACACCCTGAACAGCTCGCCACGCCATTGCATGGCCGACACACATTCACACAACCATTCACGCTCTCATTCCCATTTAGGTACGACCTGGTACGGGAGTTGTAATGCTCTGGACCACAAAGCTCTACAGAGGGTGGTGAGATCGGCACAGGACTGAACTGCCAGCCATCCAGGACCTCTACACTCAGCACTCACACTACACTCAGATAAGGAGCTTATCCTCTTTGATCCCAGCCACCCCAGCGACACACTCTTCACGCTCCTGCCATTGGGGAGACAGTACAGGAGCATCCAGACTCGCACCGGCAGATTCAGGGACAGTTGCTACCCACAAGCCATCAGGCTACTGAACTGCTGAAATACTGGACAATCTGCACACAACAATTTGCACACTCGTTGTTCACACTTTACATGTACACACCACTACCTCTGCACTACAGCCACTTCAGAATTTATTTTTAGTATTCTGTATTTATCTTGTCTCTACATATATATTTCTGCATATAACTTCCTTTAGTAGCCAATTAGCTACTGTGCATATCTTTGGACTGTTGGAGGAAACCAGAGTACCCAGAGGGAAACCATGCAAACAGCACACAGAAACACTCTCACCAAGCCCGAGACTCAAACCCAGGATCTTCTTACTGTGAGGCAGACATGCTAACCCCAATGCCACCATGCTGTCCAATTTTATTACAATAAATGCCTAAAATCACCGTACCATGCATCACAATTTTTTTTTGTAGAAAATATCATTTTAGACTGAAACAGTAAAAAAAAAAAAAAAAAAAGCCAGTGGAATCCTGGAGGGAATAATTCCCCAAGATAGTGAACAATTCCACATCCTCAGTGATGTTACACCTTAATGAGATAACAGGGTTGAGTCGAATAAGTAAATGAATACAGCGCACCAGTATTACTATTTATGGTACCTCCTATAGAGGATGGATTATAGACGGTGGTGTAGCGGTGAGCACTACTGCGTCCCAGTTAAATGGTTCTGGGTTAGGGTCATAGGGTTTTAGGGTACAGGGTTCTCCCCATGATTGCATGGGTTTCCTTTAAGTGTCAAGTGCTCCGGTTTCTTCCTATAGTCCAAAAACATGCACATTAGGTCTACTCTAAATTGTCCATAGGTTTGGACGTGAGTGTGAGGGTTTGATTGTCTGCCCTGCGACTGAGTGTCGACCTCTTCAGGGTGTAACCCCTGCCTCTCACCTGCAGATAGTGGAGATAGGCTCCAGCTTCCCTGGGACTTCAACGAATGAGCCTGTTTGATTATATTTGAGCAGGTTTGATCCAATCTGATAACTTAACATCACCTCAAGTACAGCTGCTTCCAGGAAATCCAGGTTGTTCCCAGGGACCACTCCAGATGTGTTCAGTTTGAGAGCATGGCCTGCATTAATGCTTTATTATGGTGCTGTGGAAAAGATGGTGCTCATGTGAACCAAGATACGGTACATAGCATTAAATTCTTCTGAATCTCATTTCAAATAGGCAAGGTACTTCAGATAGACCATCATTTTAAAAAAACCCCAGCTAGAAGTAACCACCTGGTGGCAGTGTAGACCACATGCTGCTAACACTGCCTCGTTTTCCGTGTGTGTATGAGCGTGTGAATTGAGTGTAGTCCAGCAGAGGTCACTGCAGAGTTTTGACATCCCCTACCATGACTCTCCTTCATTCTTCCACTTCGCCCTCAGTGCACTCTACCCTCTCACCTCTCCGCCCCTGCAACTTGGTTCTCACTCCACCTCAAGTCAGTCATCTTTACTAGGTTTGTAAATGAAGGCATCAATCTGAGAAGGTGTCGATATTCCTCATCAACACCGGGGAGGTGTGCGTGTGTGTGTGTGTATGGGTGGGAAAGGGGTGGGGTGGTGGTGGTGGTGTGGGTCAGGGCAGAGAGGGGCTTTTTAACCTTACGGCACATTTTTCAAACAAGGATGAAGCAGGCTTCTCACTGCGCCACACATTTCAGCATGAACCACTAATCATGCAGTCCACCATAAGCACAACTCAGAAAATAAATGAACAGCTGAGGTGAGTGTGAGGAAGTGTGTGGGAGCACTGTGGTTAAGGTTCTACTGGAATATAACCAGGAATGATGTGGGTTCAGATGAACTCTTGAGCCAGGCTCTCAGCCAAAAGTGGTCAAAGTACTCAAAAGTACGAGTGCTTTTATTCATTTGAATATTCAAAATGTATCCTGAAGTATTCCGCTTTAAATTCTGCCTTTAATTTGAACAGGATAAACTTTTAAAATGTTTGATACAGGGAGGCACGGTGGCGCAGTGGTTAGCACATCCACCTCACAGCAAGAAGGTCCCGGCTTTGATTCCCGGGCTCAAGCGTCTCTGTGTGGAGTTTGCATGTTCACCCTGTGCTTGTGTGGGTTTCCTCCGGGTACTCCAGTTTCCTTCCAGCTCCAGCCTCCGAATGGATGTTTGATTCCCAGACTAGACAAGGCTGTGTTTATTCCTTTGGTCCTATTGGCTGGGCTACACGCAGCACACCCCATTCTAAGATACCACATTATCATCCAGTGCTGAGCGGTATCGGCAGGAAAATAGCGGAGTTCAAAACATACGGCTGCACAAACAGCAAGCGCAGAAATCACGGAAATCATAACATCACATTGGCACGGGCTGTACTCTGAAAACGTTTTCTTTTGGACACAATTCAGTAGCCTGCGAAGACCACATCAACCCAAATTGCTATCGGCGTGACCTCCAGGCAGAACTACTCAGCACAAAGCCCAAGCTTTTACATCTAAACCCGGACGCCGGACGGGAGCAGCGCCTCGCAAAAAAGGAACCAATAAAAGGGAAGAGCCTTTAGTATGCGGGGAGTTTTTTCACCTAAAATGTCGCTTGTTGCTTGTTTACTTGTGCTGGACGTCCCCGGCTCAATGAGTTCACGTCACTTCCGGGAAAAAATGGTCGCGCCACATTGGTTCAGCTTCCACTAGTAATCCACAGGATAAAACTACCCAGTATAGTGTTTTTTATAATGGTTATTTCTGTTAAAGTGAGCTCTGTATCACACAAACATATTACATTACACACTAATCATGCTGTGAGGATGAACAATACTGCTACTCTTTATCTAAATGAATCTAAAGCTCCTTATGGTTCCACACTTGTCCTCTAAAACCTCTTTCCGATTTGAATTAGAACTGTTTGTATTTCAGTAAAGTGTTGCATGTAGATCTGTTATCTGTTGTTTTTAGATGTATAAGTTTATAAAGATGATGTAAATAAATGGTATAAATCACATTAAGGATCTGCAGATCAACATTATTTTGCTGCAGGTTTTTTTTTATTTTTTTTATTTTTTTATTTTTTAATTTTTTTTGTAGTGTTTTGTTCGCCGTGTGTATGTGAGTCTTCACAGCATGTAGGACATCTGACAAGCGCACGCTCAAAGAGAATTCCGAATGATTGCAGACCTGACTTCAAACATGTCACTGCTGTTCCTGTGACAGTCAGACAGAGTAGCAGAGCAACAGCATGTCACCGAGTGAGTCGAAAGGAACACGCTGTTGGGAGAAAGAAGGTATTTCACATCGAATGCTATTCGGTTGGGGACCTTTAAGGGTTCCGATCACAAGCTTTCGACAGAGGGTCTCCTACTGGGTGAATTAACTGAAGAACAGAATGGAATCAAATCGTCTTTCATGAGAATCGTATAGAAGAGAGCAGAAACGAACAAAAACTGGAGTAGTATAGTGCTTCAGCCGAATAGAACGGGATCCGGGAGGCACGGTGGCGTAGTGGTTAACACGTCCACCTCACAGCAAGAAGGTCTTGGGGTCGAGTCCCATTTTCGGCGAGGAAGTTTCTGCCTTGACCTTGCATCCCTCCCCCACGTTTGTGGGGAATTCTGGTTTCCTCCCACAGTTCAAAGACATGCACATTAGGCTAATCGGCTGTTCCAAGTTGACCCTAGGTGTGAGTGTCAATAATTGTGAGTGTGTGTTGCCCTGCAATGGACTAAAGAGCTGTTCAGGGAGTAGTCCGCCTTTGCCCAATGTCGGCTGTGATAGGCTTCAGCCTCTCCGCAACCCCAGTAGAAAAAATAGACCACAGGGGTCCAGACGCTCCCATCGAAAGGACCATTTCATAATATGCCTATATATAACTAGCATAGCAAGTTTGAAAGCCCCAGCTTCAGCGTGCGGCAAGTAAATGTCCGGAAATTTAATATACAGTTTTTTCTTTGTGACCTTGAAAAGTAGGTCATCATCCCTGTAAATGTTGTCTGTTACCTCTTCTACAGAAAACCTTCTTCCAGCCGCTTGCCTCGGAATGTCTCTGCATATCCGGTAACGTGCTGCCACCTGGCGAAGGCAGTGGATGTTACTGACTGGATTTACTGACGAGTGGCGCTCGTCAACAGACCACTGAAGGGGTTAAAGGGGTGATCGCGCTACAGATGCGATAGAAAAGCGACTGATGCAAACGATGACAAAACACACGGAATATTGTGGATTCCAGCAAGTCTCAAACTTTCCACGTGGAAGTCTCCAGCGTGCCGCTTTTCCTTGCGAATGAAAAACAAATCATTTGCGAGCAAAACGACAACTTTGCGACCTTCTCGCGACGCGCCAACTGTTTGAGAAGAGTTTGAGACTACTCTGCTTCAGAGCCTGGTTTTGTGACATTTGCAAAAATGTACGTTTGAATTTTTTTTTGTGATGAGTTCACGCACCAGGTGACGAAAATGCGATGCTGCGAATATCGCGAGACAATTTTGAGAATCAAAAGCGACAGCCACGAACTTCCATTCGCATCAGTTGCTTTTCTATCGCACCGCTACTGTGATCACTCCCTAAGCAGTTCAGCAGTAAAGTAGAATAAAGTTAGACTGAAATAGAACTTGAATAGACATTAGGATATTTTCTACAGGAAATGTTCTTGAGGAAAATATGACCCTCTAGTTCATTTATGACACATTTCAATTACTCTGGGAACATTTATTGTCCCATCACAAGCCACCGAATCTTTCATTACTTCACCTTCACATTTCCATTCCGGCTTCATCTGTATTGTGGCAGCTGCACGTCATTATTTATACACTGCCGGAGAATTAATTGTTCAATCTCCTCTTTTTAGGCTATAAAGATTTGGCTGTTTGAATGATATGGCCACTGAAGTCATTTGCACCTGCTCACTGGGTATAAAAACACAAATAGACCAAAAATATAAATGTTTACGGCATCATCGCTAGCTTTATATCCTGAATGTTTAAACCGAACGACTGGATGAAGCTTCCACGGTTTTGGCGTATTTAGGGTTCTGGGACGTTTGTGAAGGCTTAAAAAGGGAAAACAACGAAAACATAAAACGAAGACCGTAGAAATCATTACCAATTAATATTTGAGGGAATGGTGGAGAAATAGCGTCGTTAAACACTGCTTTAATAATTCATTCTATAAACAAGAAAGTCTCCGACTTCCTTAATAATTTAGACGTAAGCTAATGTTGATTTATTCAGGAAGGTCGGTGCCACCAGGGCTGCCTCGAGTCCTCGCATTTGAATTAAAGTAGGACAGTAGCAGGCGAGGCTGTAATAACATTTGTATAATTTTATTATTGCTCTGGGCTCAGTTCATTTCCTCCTCCAGTAGCAGCGTGAAATTGTTTGATTCTCCAAAGTGCCTTCAGTCGCCCACTCTGGGCTCGCCTCATGCTACAGGAACAGGAAGGAACGCGACATTCTCGCGCTCTCGTATGCACACACACACACACACACACACAAACATTGTGCAGGCTGCGCCATGAGACAATCGTGAAAGATTGATACACACAAACAAATATGAGTACTAATGAAAGCTTACACACACACACACACACACACACACACACACACACTCACAAATGCATACATACATTTTATTGTGAGACCAGGTAGTGTTTCCTCACCATACACACTCACTAACACATTCACTTGCACACACACTCACTCACTTACTTGCATACACACTCACTCACTCACTCACACACACTCACTTACTCACTTACTCACTCACATACACACCCACTCACCCACCCACTCACTCACACACTCACTTACTCACACACACACACACACACACACACACACACACACTCACACACACACACACACACTCAAGCACACACTCACATACACTAACTCACTCGTATACACTCACTCACACACTCACACATTTACTCACACACTCAATCACTCACTCACTCACACACACACACACTCACTCACTCACTCACTCACACACTCACTCAATCACTCACTCACATACACACGCAGTCACACTCTCACTCACACACTCACTTGCATACACACTCATAAATTTACTCACACACTCACCCACTCACTCACTCACTCTCTTACTCACTCACTCACGCACTCACACACTCACACACACCCACTCACACACTCAGTAACTGTGAGAAGTCAACATGAAGAGAATCCTCTCATCCTGTTGTGCTGATAAATATTTAAGTGGAGCCTATGAGAACATAACAACCAGCGAAAACATATTCATCAGAGACGAAAACCTGGAAGAGTCCCAGGAGTCAAGAAGAACATGCAACGGTCTAATGTGGACAGATACAAATTCTTGCATTCTACACTAACATTATTTTTCTATTTATTAACAAAAAAAACCCCTTTTTTTATCCTTTTTTATGGTCATGTGGACGCTGGAGCCCATCCCAGCCATCTTCCGGCGTAGCTTGGGCAGACCCTGAACAGCTAGATCATCACAGGGCCGACACATACACAAATATTCACAAACCAACTCACCTCTAGTTTCAAATGAGAATATCCAATTAACCTAACATGCATGTCTTTGGACTGTGGAAGGTCCCCAGAGAAAGCCCACACAAGCACAGGAAGAACCTTCTTGCTGTGAGACGGACGTGCAACTTCAAAGTCGTCATTTCTACTTTTATTTTCCTGCCTTAACTGCAACTCACCCAGCGTTTTGAGTTACCTTTTGTGTCCTCATGCCCTACTCCTGGTTGGAGCTCCTCTTCTTGTAGCGCCTCACTCTCACTCACTGATGCTCCATATGGGACTGAACATACACTCAGAAAGCGTGAAGATGGTTTTATTCTGCTGCTGATACAAAATGCGCTCCCGCTAAAATGATTTACGATGACAATTACAATCACATGACAACAAACTGGACGCCATGTTAAAACTATAATGAATTTCCTGTGATACAGTTAAACATGACACAGTTATGGAAGATCTCTACAATCTTCATTATCTGGATTCACCCAAATGAGGATGGGTTTCTATTTTGAGTCTGGTTCCTCTCAAGGTTTCTTAATGTCATCTCAGGGACTTCGGCCTTGAAATGCTTGCTGTAGGCTTCCTTATGGATGCACAGGATTTAGAGAAAACTGTTTAACTTCATGACCAAAACGGTTCACCCTGCAAAGTTGCTTTGCAACAATGTCAACTAATAAATATCGCAACATACAAATTAAATTTGAATCGACTGAGTTCTTTCTACAACTATGTAATACTTGTTTAAGATTTAAGTAGGTATAACATTGATTATGCACGCAGAGGTGGGCAGGAACTAAGTATGACTAGAGGACTTGCGTTCAAGGTCAAAAAATAAGCAAATGTTTTTCATAAATACACAAAGTCGATGACCTGGGGAAAAAACTGAAGTAATTCAAATCAATGTGATTGAAGCATAATGAGCTTTGTAGCACTGACACCATTTTAATCACAAATAGAGCTCCAAGTCGGCTAAAATGACCGTTTTCCGTGGGCTCCTCAAAAGAGTGTAATCAGGTTACCGGCATCTTCTGTTTTATTTTAATCGTTCCGATCATACACCTGCCCCAAAATTGTCCTAAAGCACAACGCAAGTGTCTTTGCTAGTTTAGGAAACATACACTTTTCATTTTCCAATGCAGCACCCATCTTCTTTAAATAACAAAGGCATTTGCACCCATGGGCATATTGGTGTTAAAATAAGATGTAGTCAGGTACATTGTTGGCACACTGGCAGCCTGAGGCAGTGGAAAGTGGCTAGGAAAGTGAATATGGTCTGAAGTGAATTCCCTAGTATTTCTGGTATTATTTAGATAATAGTATGCACCTACATGGGCAGGAGCTCAAAACACGTAAACTCTGTTTGTTACACGTGGATGTGCAGTAGCACACAAATATGCAAAATTTAACAATGTGAAAGACTATGATTGTGTACATCATTGTATGTCGCAATGTTTATGGGGTTATGGTATAGCTAATGGGTCTGCATAGTTCACTTCAAGCATGAGCAGAACCATTTCCTTTGCAGAGAAGCACTTTTTCCTATTATCTGGAAAATCTGCCATTGTAATAGCAAGCAAGGTGCAAGCACACTCAGCTTTATAAAGGAAATTGGAGGTGACACTTTGATAATACATAAAACTCACCAATAACTAATTGAGAGGCTAAGAAAACTCTTTCGACTTTCATGTCCATGTCCATGGACATGGTGCTGTGACTATTTTACCGCTGGTAAACTAGCAAAAGTGGATTCGGACAGACCCGAAATGCACTTGTTCCATATGCTTACCTTGGCTTTACAGTGGGGCACGATGCCTGTGATCCACAATATGTGAAAACTGTGTTGAGTGCGGGGGGGTCGTGGGATCAAATCATGATGATCTTGAGGGAACTTGGTGGATTCATGATGATCTTAATGGAACTTGGTGGATTCGTGATCTTGAGGGAAGTTGGTGGAATCGTGATGATCTTAAGGGAACTTGGTGGATTCATGATCTTGAGGGAAGTTGGTGGAATCGTGATGATCTTGAGGGAAGATGGTGGAACCGTGATGATCTTGAGGGAACTTGGTGGATTCATGATGATCTTGAGGGAACTTGGTGGATTCGCGATGATCTTGAGGGAACTTGGTGGATTCATGATGATCTTGAGGGATCTTGGTGGATTCGTGATGATCCTGATGGAATTTGGTGTAATCGTGATCTTGAGGGATCTTGGTGAATACGTGATGATTGTGTTGATCATGGCAAAATGTTTTCATTCATTCATTAATTTTCTAAGCCACTTAATCCTAATTAGGGATGCCGGGGAGGCTGGCGCCCATCTCAACCGACTCTGGGAGAGGGCGGGGTACACCCTGGACAGCTCGCCAGGCCATCAGAGGGCCAACACTCACACAACCATTCACACTCACAGTCACACTTAGGGGTGATTTGGAACTCTACTGTGCATGTTTTTGAACTGTGGGAGGAAACCGGAGTACCCGGAGGAAACCCACGCAAGCAACATGCAAACTCCACACAGAAACGCCCGAGCTGGGAAACAAACCCAGGCCTTCTTGCTGTGAGGCGAACGTGCTAACCGCTAGTCAAAAATTTTGCCACAATTATTATGATGTATTAGGATTTGACGCCAGTCGTGATAGAACGTGCGAAGTGTGGTAGAGCGCAGTACCGCTTAACAGACCCTAACGGACCTTAACAAAGTGTAACAAACCATGATGTGCCATTGTAGGGGATCTTGATGACACTTGGCAACATGATTCCATCAAGTTTCATCTCTTGGATGTGCCCTGCCTCCTTTTTATACCGCAATCGTGCTCCAAGCATGCTCATAAATCGTGGAGCGCTACATTTTTTTAATCGTGCCCCAGTGTAATCCCATTAGATGGTTAAAATATGCCATGTCATGCCCAGAGATGAAGGATCCTGGACAGTATATCTTGGGTTACTGACTTGTCTATTGTTTTAGGGAGCACATGTTAGTTCACTATATCTGAATTAGCGATAGTCTTTACCAGATGCACTGTGTCAGTGATTTTAGGAGTTAGAACTCTGCTATCTGGAAGAAGAAGAACAGGAAACTATTTCATTAGTCCCTAAGTTTTGTTGTTCATTGGAGAATTTTTTTTTTAATACTCAGGAACTGAATCTAGTTTAGGTGTTATTAGCATGTGCATGGTGCACCTGAGTCCACAGGCTGTGGCAGGATGAGGGTGGAGACTATGTGATTGGCCTCCTCCTGAGACTTACCACCACCTACTGCTTTCTCCAAATCCGACTTCCGCTCCCCCCCGCTTCGCTCCTTCTACCCAGGAGCCCAGAGACATATGGGAAGAAAAGCAATGCAGATTAGCACAACTGAAGTGTGATGAAAGGCATTTGTTTTGCCTAACCATTGTTCTATTGCTAGCGAGCACCACAAGCTGAGGTCAGAGTCAATGACTAACACCCTATACAAGATTTTAATCTAATTATCTTTAGCGAAGTATGTAGTTTAGCAAGCAAACCAATTTTGGTTAGTTTGGTCATTCTGGTTCAATTGTGGTTCTCTAAAACATGAAGCCGAACTCGAGAAGCTCTCAGTTATGGTTGGTGTGATATTTGATTGCCCCCAGACCCTGGGAGAAGCTAATAAGTGGCCACAGGAGGCAACCAGAAAAGAAGCTCCCCATTTGGGAATGGCCTCGTTGTGTTATTAGGAAAACGTTTGTTATCACCGCCCTCTAGGGGAAAACCACATAATAGGATTACATTTTATTAGAGCCTCTGAGCTTCTCATAGCTTCCCCCAAATTCTCCCTCTTCGTTTTTGATTGTAGTGTCACCACGGCTTGCGCTGGCGGGGGTTGAGGGCATATTGGAAAGTAATGGCATTTGAATATCCCTACTTTGGTTCACTGTTCATATGAGGGACAGTGTTGATGCTAAACGTTGAGAATTAGCTGACAGAAAATACTGGGATGGTAGAGATACCTTTATTTATATATTTATTAATTTGTTTGTTTGTTTGTTTGTTTTCTCGACAAGAATGTTTTTTGTATTCATTAATACCAATTTGGGCAGCACGGTTTCGTAGTGGTTAGCATGTTCACCTCACAGCATGAAGGTCCTGGGTTTGAGTCCCATGCTTGTGTATTTCTGTGTGGAGTTTGCATGTTCTCCCCGTGCTTGCATGGGTTTCCTCTGGGTACGCCAGTTTCCTCCCAAACTTTAAAGATGGAGAAACTTACTTTGAGTTATGGCAGATAATGTATTATTTTCTTATCATTTAGCTGTTTCTGAAAATGGGTTTCATTGTTATCATTGTGTCAACTTTCCGCACAGATAATGACCAATACAGCCTGATCATCAAGAATAACACACTGTTGCAATTTTTATTTACTTAGGGTCATCTGTAGACATTTTTTCCCCAGTTTTAGTGCCTCCGCTAAGGGGAGAGGTTATAAGAGGTTATATTGTTCGAGTGTGTCTGTCTGTTAAACTAATGGACGGATTTCCACGAAATTTTATTACAATATGGGCATGATCTAGATCTGGATCCAGGATGGTTTTGAAGAATTTCATAACATAGTGCGATATGGCAACTATGTGGAAATCACCCAGAATGCACCGGGAGAAAAAAATACAGCGCTCAGAAATAATTGTGGGACAGGCCACAAGGGGGCACTGTAATTCTACATCTTCTGCCACTATAACCCATATAAAAAGATGAGATTGACCTACCTTGGTGGAGGTTTGCACACTCTCGGTGCATTTCTAGTTAGGTTATGCTGTAGATCCTCGCAGTTTGTTTTGATTGATGTGAGATAGGTCCATGTTGCAGATTTCATCATCTGTTTGTTAGCATGACAATATACACGTGACAGGCTTATGTCACAGCGCATAACATAATACCGTGTTTCCCCGATAATAAGACACTGTCTTATTTTTTTTTTTTCGGCTCACAAAACACCATAGGGCTTATTTTCGGGGTAGGTCTTATTTTAATTAACATTAACAGCGATTTCAATAAACAGGTAAGT
>JAQMYF010000010.1:20284660-20302084 GCA_030014195.1 Neosilurus mollespiculum | reverse complement strand
CAGATAAATATGAAATCTATATAAAAAAACAAAGGATAGAAATAGTAAAATATATAGAATAAAAATAAAATAAAATATACATCAGAGAAAAAAATAAAATAAATATATATATCGGATACAAATATACAATGTACATATGTATATATATATATAAATATACAGAATGCATTTCGGAGGTGGAATGTCATGTCGGCCTGATATTTGATGTCCTGTAAGAAATCACTTTCAGTCTAGTACTGAAACACATTTATCATCGTTCCTCTAAACCTCCACCCCAGTCTTGTTTAATACTGCAGCACCAACTGGACGGTCACTCATGTGCTTTCATTTTTGTTGTTTTGTCATTCAAAAGGATAATCGCTCCAGCATGTCCAGGCCAATGATCACCAGGTCTCCAGCGTCTCCTCTCAGTAATCAGGGCATTCCAACGCCAGCACAGCTCACCAAGTCCAATGCACCTGTGCACATCGACGTCGGTGGCCACATGTACACCAGCAGCCTCGCCACACTCACCAAATACCCAGAGTCCAGGTGAGGTCCTCATCTTTGACATCAACATGTTTCTATAGTCATATTCAGCATTTACATTACAATGTTAGTAGCCAGTGTGGTAGGTATTATTGCCATTTCACGGCTACTTGAGCTCAGGTTACCGACCTGGTTTTCCCGTATGTCTGTGTTGGTTCCCTCCAGGCTCCCTGGTTTCCTTCTACCTCAAAAACATTCTTGGAACTGGCTTTGTTACATAACAATTACTGTTGTAGTATATACTACACTGGAACCAAAGAAAAGCAAACTACGAACTTACTGTGGTTAATTTCTTTCAATTTTTAAAGTGGGACAATGATTTTATACATTCCTTAACAGAATCTTTCCAAATTTGCTCAAATTTTGACAAATGGGCGTGAGGGGTATTTTCATTACTGATGGAGAAGGTCTGTCCATTTGTCTATCCATCCGTCTATCTGTCATCTGCCCACAGTTGCATTCCGCACACTAACTCAAAAATGCCATCAATGGTCATCATCATCATTTTTGGTGTGAATGTTGGAACTGGGTAACTACACAAGCCTATCGATATCCGTCACAGTCTGATATCCAATATGTCCGCTGCAGCTGCCATTTTGAATTTGTATTCCGTGCACAAACTTAAAAACTCCATCACCGATCATCACCATTATTGGTGTGGATGCTGGGACTGGGTAACTACACAAGCCTATTGATTTTGAATAATGCTTGAATTAAAATGACGGACACACAGTTTGTCACGGTTACCCGGAGCAAGCTGCGTCATTATTATTGTGCTTTAAATTGGAAAAATTATCCATAAAAGTATATATTTGTAAGTTTATTTCTGCATTTAACCGATTAGGTTAGAAAGGAGTCCCGCCCCTAGCTGCATATGACTAAATAAGACCTGGCCGGATATGGTTAGCTTTTAGTCCAGCATGGAGTCAGCTTGGAGCGAGAACATTAGTCTGTCCCATGAGGCGACTGGCACCCAGCGTACACAGGATGGGCTTCGGATTCACCACAGCCCAGGACACCATCATTTAGTATTCACTAACAATAGATGTGGACCATAATTTATTTATTTATTTATTTATTTAGTAATTTACTGAAAATCACACATTCTTGTTGATATTTTAGTCTCCCCCCCATTCGCTCTTTAATTTAATGCTCGTACCTTTACCGCTATAAGAAAAAGAGAAAAGAGGAGAAGATAATTTTCGGAACGTGGGATGACTCACATATGAAATGGATATGATGCGGTCGCCTGTCGCTCTCATTAACTCTTTGTCAGCATGACGTCATCTAGCTGTAGCACCGTGTCAAAGCACATTTATCAGGGAGCGACACCGTTGGCCCGCACATGTAGCCTGGACTATCGCTGCCCAACATCATTTCATTGGAAGGTGTCTTGGGAAATCATTTCATCAATCATATTTTAAAGCACTGTAACGTTTCACCAAAAGCTAAACCTTATTACTGCTGTGAAAACATGAACTACAGCAAATGCCTCAAACGCCTACATAGCAGCGAGGCCAAAAGGAAGTATAGTAGACTTTTGTAAAATCGCTTCCTCTTCATCCAAAATCATCAACTGGGGTTTTGTTTGGTATGCCTGTTAGTTTTTGCTGGAAACGTTTTAGCCCTTAGAAAACATTTCTACACAAACAAAAAGGGGGCTGTGTGCAGCCATAGTAGGCCGCAGGATACGAGATCCATCTGGAGGCTGGGAGCTGGAGCGCTCAGGCCAGACCGCAAGCCCAGCGTTGAGGCCAGGGGCCACTTCTTCAACCAGATGGCCCTTGTACCGCCTTCATGCTTAGGGCCTACAATTTTAATCAGTTTTTTTTTTCTGTAACTACAGCAAGCTGTGTTTGTTGTTTATATCTTTGTGTCAAGTCAAGTCAAGTGGGTTTTATTGTCATCTCTCTATATACTGTAGCTTGTAGCGTCATTTCTCCAGGAGCAGCATGCAACACATTGTACTGTAGTATAGTTCACAAGACTACATAAAGTAAGAGAAATTGTGAATGCAGGCAAATACCGTGGGTGGGCTTCTATAGGAAAATAATCAACGATGTGCTCTCGTGGTAATCACAAAGCTTGGTACTGTTGTAACACTAATGTTCATTACTTTCCTATAATAGCTCACGTCTCTGTGTCTTATTACTCTCATGGATACCACAGCAATGTGCCACCAACTACGATTTCTTATTAAATAAACACAGCACGTCTTATTTTATCCATTTATTGTTACATTCAGGCTTTTGCAATATTTCAAGTTAGTTCCTGCTAACATGGGGGGACAGCACAAGCCGCAGAGATTTTCCAGTGATGGAAAAGGAACAGCTGGGTTAACCCCACAAACACACATGCTAACAACCATGACTGCTTGGTCACACGAACCAATTGGCGAAGCTGTTTGCTGGTTCAAGTCTCAGTTGATGCACACAACCATCCGTTGCTAGGAGCCCCTAAGAGCTGATTGGACGAGCTCTCAGGGAAGGAAGGATGGTATACACTTGATTTCCTGGTACTCAAAACACAATCATGGACTTCTGTGTGCTCTTGCATACGAGGGGGTGGATAGTGTTATCTTCTGAGTACATTATTCCGCTCTTGTATATGCATGTGCAGCAGTTTGCAGTTGGCTAGCATCAGCATCTTGGAGGAAGCATGTGATTACCTTTGCACTCACTGGTTGGTAATTGTCATGTTGGAATTGTTAATCAGAGAGAAAACCGGGGTTTCAAATGCCCTTATTTCTTTTTCCGGTTGTGAACATATTCATTCATTCATTCATTCATTCATTCATTTGCAGAGCCGCTTAATCCTGCTAAGGTCGCAGGGAGGTTGGAGCCTAGATCTCAGTCCACTCTGGTCAAGGGCGGGTACACCCTGAACAGCTCGTCAATTCATCGCATGGCCAGCATACACACAACCATTCACTGTCGCACTCACACCAAGGGGTAATCTAGTACGCTCATTTAGCCTAATGTGCACATCTTTGAAACCCGGGCAAGCACAGGGAGAACCTGCAAACTCCACACAGAAACTCTCTCACTGAGCCAGACGGATACGCTAACCACTTCGCCACCATGCCACACTGTAAATGCTTTCATGAAATTTAAATAGCGCCACCTGCAGTACTGGAGAACTTCACACTACTACATGACAGCCAGTTATCAAATTAGTGGAGAGAAGGCATGCATGTGAACTCGCCATGGTGGGTGAGTCTTCCTAGAACCCTAGTAGTGTTTATTCTGGTTATTGAACAACATAGGAATCGCAATCAGTCAATCATTCGTTCATTTTCTAAGCCGCTTAATCCTAATTAGGGCTGCGGGGAGGCTGGTGCCCATCTCAGCCGACTCTGGGCGAGGGCGGGGTACACCCTGGACAGCTCACCAGGCCATCGCAGGGCATCAGTCAATCATTGTGCTGGAAATATAAATATCAGTCGAGACGTCCAGTCCAGATCCTGTCCTGTAGTCAATATATTTTGATTGATTGATGGCAAATTGCAGAAGCCGAGAAGTGAAAATTTTCAATCAGTTCTAGGGGCAATTTAAAGTCACCCATTCACCCAATCAACTTAATGACATACTGTTGCAAGCAAACAGGTGAATCTGGAGGAAGCCCATGCAGATAACTTGCAAAACTCATTCTAGACAGTGTTGTGAACTCAAGATCAGGGTTGAGCAAGGGATCCTGGAGCAGTGAGATGGCTAAACTACCTGCTAAACCAACTAGAAAAATCATACAGAATACCACAACGGGACATTTTTTTCAATTCTTCGTCAAGCCTAGCTGCCCAAAATAGGCATTTGATGTTCAAGGCCTGTATCAACGCCGAGCCTGATGCTCATTATTGCAATGGTATAGCTCTTAAAAAGAAAAGCAATATGAAAATGGAATTTAAATGTGTGCTGATCATTAGCGTAGCAATTTCTTTTTCACCATTTCCCTCTCCCCGCTCTCTTTCTCTTTCTCTCTCTCTCTCTCTCTCGGAACAGAATTGGCCGTCTTTTTGATGGCACGGAGCCCATTGTTCTGGACAGCCTGAAGCAACACTACTTCATCGACAGGGACGGTCACATGTTCCGCTACATTCTCAACTTCCTCAGGACGTCCAAGCTCCTCATCCCTGACGACTTCAAAGTGAGAGCGAGAGAGAGAGAGAGAGAGAGAGAGAGAGAGAGAGAATGATAGTTGGGGTCAATGATCTGTCTCCGTCGTATACATTATCTAAAGCTTTGCTTCTGCTGATGGATGCAGCCATTATGATGCTAGCGGATGCCAAACGTTACAATCTATTGAGCACGATGTGCAGATGGCGAGGACTAACTCCCGCCACACAGAATTTGCTGAACAGAACAGAATAATTGAAACAATACGTATGCACAACGTCGCGTACGCTAAACGCGAAGCGTTCTGTAATCAGACGTGCACATTACATCCTTTGTTCTCGCCTCAAAACACATTTGCATTCCAGTGGCCTGCTCTTGTGTGTCATTTGGTCCTTAATTACTAATTTGCCTTGGGAGAAAACAAATAATCCCATTATCTGATGGTCTGTCTATGGGGAAACTATGTCAGCTAAAATAAGCAAAGACTCTGGAGTGGCTCTGGTTCACAGAAAGGCTACATTTATTCAAAGATTCTTGGAGAGTTCATGGCTATTTGCTTGTTGTTCGCTTGCCACACAATTACCCCATTAATAGTCTTCGTGCCATGTTGTCATATATATTGAGCTTGTTGGGTTTCCTGCGAGTGAGTCACTGTTGCTGACTATACCCCAGTGCTGTTAAATACTCTGATCTGATTGGTTAGCAGTTAGAAGTATATCACAGGCTTGTGTTCATACACTTTGTTCTAATACATTACCGTTTATATAGTTATAGTTATTACACAGGAACATTCTATAGCCGATGGCCCATTTAATCATATTAACATGAAAAAAAGTGATTTATTTTTTTTATGAGGAGATTTTTGGAAGGACTCTCCAGTGTCAGAGCTTTGTAGAGGTCAGTGGTAAAACTATAACTTTAAGCTATGTTAAGAGGTACTGATTGTTGATAGGCTGCTCTAACATAAATGATAGTGGAACTCACAGATGTTTTATACCTCACTCACTCGTTTGCCAAATGGCTTAATCCTACTAGGGTTGCAGAGAGGCTGGAGACTATCTCAGCCGATCCCGGGTGAATCCAGGGCACACCCTGGACGCCAAAACACACACAACCATTCACATTCACACTCACACCTAGGGGCAATCTGGAACAGCCAATTAGCCTAATGTGCATGTCTTTGGACTGTGGGAGGAAACCGGAATACCCGGAGGAAACCCAGGCAAGCACGTGGAGAACATGCAAACTCCACACAGAAACGCCAGAGCCCGGGGCGCGAACCCAGAACCCTCTTAGAAGTGGAATAGTATTTTGAGTACAGCTGATTTAATAAGAGAACAAAGGAAGGATGTGCTAATAAATATCAGTGTATAGTACACATTAAGAGCACAATCTGATTGGTCAACTTACTCAGGATTAAGAGTAATTATTCCAAGTGTATAATGCTTGAATCAAAATGACATGATTTGGAGCAGGTAGCATCATCATCACATTTATAATGAACAAAAATAAACAATAAAAATCTCGTTTCAGTTATTTTTTCCTTGTGTTTCTCTTTAGTATTATGGGTCATTCTCATAGATATGCATATTTTATGTCCCACTCTTTAAGTTGACAAAATATGACCTAATAGTGAAAGCACTGGCATAAATGTCAATGATAGCAGGCTGTATTCATTAATTAAATCTTCTAACTTTGCCACATTTTCACTCTGTCATGCACTGAGAATACTTATAACAACAGAGTTGAAAACTCCAAAAACTGTACGCTTACAGTTGCAATGATTTTTAAGCAAGAAATTCACTTATGGTCTGACAGGCTCAAACGTCCATGCTGGATTCTGTGCTCTGATGTTCTACACTGCTCTCTAGTGCCAATTGCATGTAAAATTAAAAACCTGAATTAGATTTGGCCTGCTAATATACTTGTGTGACAGAGTTGACATACTTCTTCATATGCTTGAAACGCCAAAATTTATAAATGTTCTGTCTTTGTACATATACAGTTTAAATTGTCAACACATGAAAACACTTGTTTCTGGGCAAATCCAATTTAACATCTTTTTTTTTTTTTTTTAATAATTGGGTATATAAAGAGTGGGACATAAAATATGCATTTTTATGAGGATGACCCATTGTATACTAAAACTCCCTGATGGAGCGCAGACAAGACATCGTGCATGACAAGACATCATGCAAAACATAGCGCTTAGCTCTGTCATGGCTAAAATATGTAAATATAAATCATAAAAATCTTGTTTTAATTTGCTTTTCTTCATGTTTACTCTCAGTATATGCTATAACTCTTAAAGAGGGTTAAACGTATAATGGTAAACAGCTCTCTCTTCTGCTCACGCATGCGCTCTGAATTCACCTGGGTCTGTCGTAATTTTAAAAATGTATTAAATAAAGCATACAAATTTTAGTGTGCTTTTTGCTTATGATCCCATGTAGTATATAATAAAACAATTATGCGTCTCAGGCTTGGTGGATGTCACTGTATTGGCGGTCCGTCCCTGGGACATTCATGTAATTATGAATTTTGGGGAACCTATTGCTACGTTAAATTTATTGTTGGTAATATTCTCTGACAGCTGGGAATATGACTTCAGTGGACATTCCAGTTGAAATTTCTGACTGGAAACTGGAAACCCCAACGATTTCCCAGTTCAAATAGAATGCACCTTTAGAAAGAAAACAACATAGCATGAATCCAGCAGGTGTCCCTTGTATTATCATTGTTGATGTTTAGTTACCATAGAAACTGCTAATAATTTTGCTGTTGCTCAGCTAAGCTTGCCATAACCCAGTTTTTGATGGTGCCAGGTAACCCGCTAACGTATGAAGATGATGCAAAATGATCCGAAATGTCTTTGTGGCGTTTCCTGAATTCGCAAACAAGCTGCATGGAATATCAGGAAAACGTACATAGTTTGGACTGACATAAGCTGGGTGGATGTGCTTCCTCATCCGTCAACATCTTGTTGCTGCATCCAGGCCATGAGCCATACACAGCCCTCTTTTCTTCTTACTGAACTTGTCCATTCATGATTCATTGTTGGTTTGTCCATTGCAGGACTTCAGCCTGCTGTACGAGGAGGCGCGATATTTCCAGCTGCAGCCGATGCTGGTAGAACTGGAGCGCTGGCGTCACGAGCGGGAGCTGAACCGAATCTCATGTCCATGCGAGTGTGTGGTGGTGCGCGTGGCACCTGACTTGGGGGAGCGCATCACGCTGAGTGGAGACAAGGCCCTTATCGAGGACATCTTCCCAGAGATCGGAGACGTCATGTGCAACTCAGTGAACGCCGGCTGGAACCACGACTCCACACACGTCATCCGCTTCCCGCTAAACGGTTACTGCCATCTCAACTCTGTTCAGGTAAGGCCATTGCCTAGATCGCTGTCTAAACACTTAATCGTGGTTATGCTGGATTATCCAATCAGGAAACTTTTCTGCGGTGAGACAGTTGCTCCTGTTCGTCAGGTATTTATTTGGATAACTCCTTTACGGGTCCGTTAGGAATGAATTGATATATTGGTGGCATAAGAGTAGAATTATGTGGAAGCTTTGCCAAGATGGCTGACCTTTTGACCAAAATATCTACTTCCTGTGAGAACAAAAGCTCCCCTCCATGACATGTAATGCTTCTACCCACATCTTTATGAACTGCTGCGCATTCACATTCAGGGGCAGCATAACACAATGCTGCATCTGCACCTATGTACGAATAAGCAAACAGAAGCCCATGATTTGCTGGTAATTGTTGTGATTGACAGGGAAATGAGTGTATGCCATCCCTCCCTCCTGTGAGAGCTCGACCAATCAGCTCCCATGGACCCCCGGTCGTGGATGGCTGTGGCGTCAACTTGGATCTGAACCTGTCGTCTCCAGGTTTATAGTCGCCCACCTTAGCAATGCGCCACTTGGAAGTCTGACTTTAAGGCTAGTTAGCATAGTTAGCATCTAGCTTTGTAACACATTTTTTCAACCCATTTTTTACATTTTTAACTTAAATTTTGTAACCTTTTTTATATATTTTGAAGAAAATGTTCTGCTTGGATTGGGAACATGTTTCCACCAGCTTTAAATTAGTGTTAGTGGGGGGAAAAGTGTTTGTGTGGATTCTTTTCTGCCAATACTTTTACAAAAGTATCAGGTTTTGCATGTTGCGCGGAGGAAACACTTGACTGTGTTGTTGCTACTGTTACCACCAAAACGATGGTTATTTCATGATGATTCTACCTTCATCTGTATCTGAGAGAGTGTGATATGATAAAAGGTAGCAGCATATAACAGCATGCACACACACACACACACACACACACACACACACACACACACACACAGACACACATGCCAGTAGGGCGTCCTCAGGCACAGCCCGTAATCCTGTTTGGTTATTAAAGTGAGCCCGCAGTGGATTCTGTATCTGGGCATAATGGAGCCAGGATGTGTGTGTGTGTGTGTCTGTAGGGTGATGCAGAGCAGCTAGACCTTTGTAGTTTTGGCAGGGGGGGTTGCAGGCAGCCTGGAGCAACTGTAGGTTTGGGGGGGTTGGAGGTTCAGGCTCTGAGATTTTGTGCTTCCATGCCACACATGCTCCCTGAGGCTTTTTGATGGAATGTGATGATTGTGGACCCACAAGGACATACATACACATAAAGACACACACACACACACTCATACAAAAGCACACACCCAGCCTGTTTTAGTACGTTCCTAAATTTCGTTTTTTTAATTATTTGTATGGAAATGATCGATTTTACTACAGTTCTCTGGTATACTGCTGTATCAGGTCTGATGATTTAGTAAATAGTAACCAATCAACATAGCCTAACTTATATGAAGCATAGTCTGTATGTCTACTGTATGTCATATAACATTTATTGTATGTCATTCTGAATGTTTACATTGGACATTAAAGGGGCTATTTGCATATTTAGACCGTCTGGTGCATACAGGGAAAAGTGCAATCGTGATGAAAACACTGATAAGCCTTTAACACGCCCCAGTCGAGTGTTGAACCCGTGCACGCTTTGCAAGTTTTCTTCAAAAAAAAAAAAGCTGTGGAGCTGTGCAGCTATCCTCCTGGGTGGGGGCGGAGCTAATTTACAAACAGGAAAAAATGCGGAAAGATGCTACGTCCTGCTAGGGTGGTGGGGAGGCTTTAGCCTATATTAGCTGGATGAAGGCGGGGTACACCCTGAACAGATAGCCAGGCCATCGCAGGGCCAACACGCACTCTCGCTCACACATAGGGCCAATTTGGAACAGTCAGTTAGCCGAATGTCTTTGGACTGTGGGAGGAAACCGAAATACCTGGTGGAAACTCGTGCAAGCACGGCGAGAGCAGGCAAACTCCCCACAGAAACACCTGAGCCTGGAACCAAAACCCAGCACCTTGTTGCTGTAAAGTGGACAGCAGACGTACTAACCACTATGCCCCCATGCTGAAATTACAGATGCTTGAAATTACTAAACTTAAAAAAAATATATGCTTTGCATCACCGTTCTAAGCAGACATGTTAACTTGTGAATGATTCATGTGAATAAATCAGTGTCAGTCATTACATTACAAGTAGATGTTCTTTGTTGCTACAAATGAGTACCCCACCCTCGCCCAGAGTCGGCTGACATGGGCGCCAGCCTCCCCGCGACCCTAATTAGGATTAAACGGCTTAGAGAATGAATGAATGAATGAATGAACGTGCATCTGCATTTGAGTCAGTGAGCCATATATCTGAGAGTCACCCATGAGTGAATCAGCTGAGTCAAGTGAATCAAATGAGTCTCATTTGAGTTGAGCCTGAATTGGTGAGATCTGGAGCTTTCTAGTGTTTCAGCACACGCAGTAGTAGCTAGTATGTTTTCAATAATGTATATTTAAAGGGTGGGGCGGTGGTGTAGTGGTTAGCATGTCTGCCTCATAGCAAGAAGGTCCTGGGTTCGAGCCCCGGGCTCAGCGATGGCGTTCTGTAAGGAATTTGCATGTTCTCCTTTGTGCTTGCATAGAATTCCTCAGGGTGCACATTAGGCTAACTGCGTGTACCAAACTGCCCCTAGGTGTGAGTGTGAATGGTTCAGAAGACCCCTATGAGCAAAATGAGCACAAGCCCATGCCCAGATGCGGGTTACCAGGGTCCCACCCTGGAGCAGGTCTGGGGGAGGGGCTCCAAGGCAAACGCCTGGTGGCCGGGCTTCTGCCCATGGAGGCTGGCCGGGCCCAGCCCAAAGAGAAGACATGGCCCCCCACCTGTGGGATGAGCTATAGGGTTTGGGTGCAATGTGAGCTGGGTGGCAGCCAAAGGCATGGGTTCTGTCTGACCGATCCTCGGCTACTGACTCTGGCTCTCGGGACATGGAATGTCACCCCTCTGGCGGAGAAGGAGCCTGAGCTGGTGCGCGAGGTTGAGAGATACTGATTAGTCGGGCTCACCTCGACAAATAGCCAGCCCCAACATTAAATTTATAAGTACTTATCCTCTGGGTGCCTCATTATTTTGAAAAGTCAAATATATTGTTTAGATTTACGTTTATCAAAGATTTTATAAATATAATAATATGATAAAGTGTCAGTGTCCATATAATGGTGTGTATCTTTTCCATTCTCTGACTGTGCTCTGTGATCGCAGGTCCTAGAACGGCTACAGCAGCGCGGCTTCGAGATCGTGGGCTCGTGCGGCGGCGGCGTCGACTCGTCTCAGTTCAGCGAGTACGTCCTGCGGCGAGAGCTCCGGAGAACTCAGCGAGGACTTCAGACTAACAGGATAAAACAAGAACAGCTGGACTAGAACCCAACACATTAAAAAAAAATAACTGCCTCATAGACTTCCAAAATAAACAAAAAATAAAAAGGCCACATGCGGGCCACGAAGAACACAGATATATCAGCAGTTAATGAGCTCTTTAGGACACTCGAAACGATTTTTTTAAGGAAACTTGAAGAGGAAAGCTGTTTTTTTTTTGGTTTGTTTGGTTTTCTTTTTGGAAGATTTGACATAAGATGACCTGTGATGACCTTTGGGAACATCAGGACTTTCCAAATGAGGACCTTGTTGAAAGCGTTGTCCTTTTCCACACATTAAATTTTAAATGTTAGGACACCCTGTTCTCTTTGCAGTGCTATATACAGTATATCTATTCAAAAAAATGCATATATTTTGCTATTTCATATAATTGACCCATGGATGTTATTTCCTCGTAATGTCATGGATTTAAGGTTCATTACAGATTTCAACGCATTGGGATTGTTGTTGTTTTTGTTTGTTTGTTTGTTTGTTTTTGTTTTCTTTGTCATACTATGATGTACAAAAAAAGATTGTGTACTTTTACTCATCTAAATGTCCTGATCAGTTTCTGAAGTTGGTCGTTGAAGATTGTCATGTGATACATTATACGTATGTATTTACTTTTCCTCAGTATAATAAGATTAACACAAGATGGATCAAAAAATTCCAATTTGAAATGAGATTGACAAAAAACAATCACTGATTTTGTCTTAATTTATGATTGGATATGATGTTTATCAGCTCTTCTCATTTGTTAACACGCACACACACACACACACACACATATATATATATATATATATATATATATATCATTTTTTTTTATTATTTTGGCCCCAAACCTCCTTTTTGACTGAATTTGTAATTACATTAAAGACAGGTTCCTTCTAAAATCTGTCAAAAGTCTCTTAAAGTCATTTCGACGTCCCGACTTTTCGATTCCTAAAGAGTATAGCACGAATTTTCCAAAATCCAGAATTGTCCAAAATTGCACTCGCATATGTCTTATTCATTTATTCATTCATTCATTTTCTAAGCCATTTAATCCTAATTAGGGTCGCGGGGAGGCTGTCACCCATCTCTGCCGACTCTGGGCGAAGGCAGGCCAGGCCATCGCAGGGCCAACACAACACACAACCATTCACACTCACACCTAGGAGTGATTTTGAACGGACAGTTAGCCCACTGTGCATGCTTTTGGACTGTGGAAGGAAACCGGAGTACCAGGATGAAACTCACACAGGCATGGGGAGAACATGCAAACACACAGAAACACCCCGAGCCCGAGAATCGAACCCAGGAACTTCCTGCTGTGAGGCGGACGTGCTAACCACTGAGCCACCGTGCCGGCCACATTAGTCTTGCTATTTCTACCTCCAGTGGGGCCGGTGGAGTAGTGGTTAGGGTGCTGGGATCATGATTGAGAGGTCAGGTTCGGATCCCCGTTAGACCCCTACCATGCTAACACCCCAGGGAAAGGTCTTAACCACAAGTGTGCCTCTGTTCACCCAGCAGTATAAATTGGTACCAGTAAAAAAAAAAAATACTGGTAAGGTAACTTGCGATGGACTAGTGTCCCATCCAGGAGGAGTTGAACTCCTAGTTGCTTCATGCTGTAGAAGCTGGGGATAAGCTCTGACTCTGATAAGCCACTAGGCTTGGGTGTAAAAGCCCAACAGACTTTACAATACTCTATACAGGGAAGGACATGTAATCATAATATCTGGTTTATACTGCAGCTTGTAGAGCAGGCAAATAGCTGTTATAGTTGAGGGTAGTCCCTTGAAAGAGTATTGGAGGATTGCAATCACCGGGGTTTGTGCATGGATATTAACCAAGCTTTGTGCAGACTGTACCCAACCTGAGTCCCAGAGATGACCTGATTTTGGAATATCAATGTCATAGCAAGGTTACGATTTTTTTTTTGTTGTTTTTGTTTTTGTTTTGTTTTTTCAAATAGTGAGCTTGCAACTTCCAAAGGTGTACCGATAGTTCTTCTGTGAAAGTCTAATAGGAAACCATATATGGACTTGTTTTCTTTGACCTTGAATTGAACTTGGGGTTTTTTGGTGTTTTGTTTTTTTGCCAATTTGGTCAGATCCATTTACTTAAAACCATATCATGCATCGAGCACATGGGTATTTAAATACAGTATCCTTATAGGGCATATTTATTACATTATCCATGCTGCTTGGTGGAGGTTCCTTACACTCTAGTTTTGGTTCCTGATTCTCAAAGGCATATTGGGTGATTTTGGAGAAACCAGCTAGCGTAAGTTAGATTATGAAAAATTCAATTAAATAATCTCACCCCTTCACTTGATCTCTTCAAGCCAAGCCCCTCCTACAAAGCACCTCTTGGTTGATGGATGAGTCCATAAGAGAGGGTGTTGGAAGAGGGCGAAGTGCACCA
Source organism: Neosilurus mollespiculum (assembly GCA_030014195.1). Classification (NCBI taxonomy): domain Eukaryota; kingdom Metazoa; phylum Chordata; class Actinopteri; order Siluriformes; family Plotosidae; genus Neosilurus; species Neosilurus mollespiculum. The sequence continues at coordinate 20,288,241 of JAQMYF010000010.1, read as the reverse complement.
CTGTTGTATCCAACAAACAAAATTCCCTCCAGAACGCTCAGTTTTTGCTCTCACTAAAAAAAAATCATACTGATGTTCCTTCTGTTTTCAGAGTTCATGTATGACTTTTAAGTTTACCATAATTCCGATAATGCAGCGTGGACCCAACTAGCTCACTAGCTTTATCAATATCTCTGCCTAGCCTTGTTGAAGACTCCGGTCATGTGTGATGAGTGTACCTGCAAAGAGTGCGCAGGTAGGTTGGTAGGTAGGTGGGTGTGTAGTTAAGTACACAGGTATACAGGCTGGAAACTAATCAATTCATTTGGATTATTTACATCCCTGTCTCTGCTTCAGATGACGCATTGTCTCTCACTAACTCACTGCCAAATCGTTTAATCCTATTGGGGTTGCAGGGAGGCTGGAGCCTATCTCAGTCGATACTGGGTGAAGGCGGGGTACACCTTGAACAGCTCGCCAGATCTTCACACTTACTCTCACACCTGGGGCAATGCAGAACAGCCAATAAGCCAAATGTGCATGTCTTTGGACTGTAGGAGGAAACTGGAGTACCCAGACGAAACCCAAGCAGGCACAGGGAGCACATGCAAACTCAACACAGAAACGCCCTCGCTGAGCCCAAGGACACAAGACCTTCTTATTGTGAGGCGGACATGCTAAGCACTACACAGCCGTACCACTGGGGCAATTTGGAACAACAAATTAGTCTAATGTGCATGTTTTTGGACTGTCGGAGGAAACCCGAGTACCCCGAGTAAACCTACGCAAGCACGGTGAAAACTTCACACACAAACGCCCTCACAAAGCCCAGAGACTCGAACCCAGGACCTTCTTTCAGGACACTACGCCACTGTGCTGCCCTTTATTTCATCCAAGTTTTCAAATTTCCTTCTAAGACCCAAATCGACCCAGATTGTCTACATTAAATTGTCCCTAGGTGTAAATGTACCGTAGTAATGACATACTGGTGTCGCATCAGGGACGTGTTCCTCACAATCCAACGCCACTGTAACCAGAATATTCCATTATTTATATCTTATTTTATGGAACAAAACTCCTTTATTCTTGGTAAAACATCGAATCCATACAGTTCCAGAGTGTTCAGTGACTCAGACCCTCAGACATTTCTTTTAGCTCCATCCCTCTACAAGCGTCTCCTGGTGTGGCAATGAGGTATTAAGCTCTATTTCAAAGTGCCCTTGCCCCAAGCACTGATTCCTCACAGCAGCCACCATTTCTGCACAAGCTTCAGGCTCAGCCGACGGAGTCTCACTGGTCCATTAGCGCGAACTTTTATTTCTGGAGCTGGCCTGTAGAGAGAGATGGGACGCCCGTGTCCCAGCAGGATGTCGAACACTTGGGATAAGAGATTATTCTGGTTCATTTCACATAAACAACAAGCCCTGGACAGAGATATTATTTATTATGTGCTGGTAATGAATAGTAAAGTGTTTCAGAAATGGGTTTTGTAAAGCCTTTATAACTTGGCAGAACCGTAATGTGGTCTAATCAACATCCCCCTCTGACAATTGCCCTCAGGGGAATACCTGTCTTCATCTCAGGAGCCATTTCAGTAGTTTATTAGTGCAAGTGAAATTTCTTACATTTTGGATGTCTGGGGGATTGAGTCAATATGGTGGTAGATTGTAGCAGAACTTACCCAGAAGGCACTGAGATTTGATCCTGATCCTTAAGAAAGGCCAAATATAACAGGGAATTTCAGTAGTAGCAGCCCACTATGAAATCTGCATTAGTGCAATATCCAAAATGGATTACCAATATCTGGCTGTGCGTGGAGCTTTATTTTGTGACTCTGCTAGCTAGTTAGCAAGCAAGTTACTGATAACATAACAGTGATAATACACTTTGGTCAGAAATTATCCTAACTCAAATTGTTGTCTCCCAGTCCATTAGTAGAAGATAATCTCACTCACTCATTCTTTTCCCGAACCGCTTAATCCTATTAGGGTCGCGGTGAGACTGGAGCCCATCTCAGCCGACACTGGGTAAGGGCAGGGTACCAGACTATTGCAAGGCCAACACAACCATTCATACTCACACTCACACCACGGGGCAATTTGGAATAGCCAGTTAGCCTAATGTTCATATCACTGGACTGTGGGAGGAAACCAGGGTACCCAAAGGAAACCTACGTAAGCACGGGGAGACTCCCCACAGAAACCTGCAGGCCTGGGAGTCAAACCCAGGACCTTCTTGCTGTGAGGAGCATGTGCTAACCACTACCCCACCATGTCGCTCTTCCTAAAAGATAATTTTCTTGAAATTAGGTATAAAGTCAACACATTTTTTCTGTAGATTTGTTACTGAATGGATTCTCTACATAATAAATGTTAGCATACATTAGCGCTTCTGTCATGTTTGGTGCTGAATGGTAAAGTTTTGACATTTTTTTTGTTTTGTTTTGTTTTGTTTTGTTGTCTTGTTTCTAACAGCGGACTGATCGAAGAGCACAGTATTCCTGTACACAGTGATGAACGAGGAAGAGTGATACACGCAAGCCCTGTCAGAGGCTTTCAGATGTCTACCTCCAGCATGGTGATCCAAAGCACATCATTGCCTGAAGGCTTCATGTCTGGTAGAACTGCCTGTGTCTCACACCTATTTGATGTTAGTACCAATTTGTCTCCATTTCAACTCGACACTCGCAAACAGGAGCTGCTACAGATGGATGGAGCTGGGACACAATTCAAACCGTACACATGTGTGTGTGTATGGGGTTTTTTTTATTCAAAAAATTGGATTGTTTGGCGATGTTTATATTCAGAATTTATATATCTTGACATTTATTTCATGACCAAAACAATTATAATACGAGCTTGAACTTATCTCGAAGGCTTTTGCAGTAAGTATATGTACAGTATACATAATATACACACACAAATTTGCATTCCATCTTCTTTATCTGTCAACGGAATTTAGTATCCTAATGCACGTTGTACTTGTTTTCACAGAAATATGTCTTTAAGCAACTCATCATCATCATCGTCATCTTCCTCTGCTTGTTCAGAGGTCGGGTAGTGGGGGCAGCAGCCTAAGCAGTGATGTCCAGACGTCCCTCTCCCCAGCCACTTCCTCCAGCTCTTCCGGGGGGACACTGAAGTGTTCCCAGACCAGCCGAGAGACATAGTACCTCCACCGTGTTGTGGGTCGACCCCCCGGGGTCTCTTCCCGGTTGGAAATGCCCGAAACACCACACCAAAAGCGGTTCAGCAAGCGAATGAATGAATGTAATGATAACACTAAATATTTTCTTTTTCAACCTGTCATTAAAGTTTATCAGGTGCTGTTGGTGATACACTACGATGGCTTATTAAAACCATGCTCTTGCATAGCCAGAGTTAAGTCTTTAAATGCGTGTGTGTGTGTGTGTGTGTGTGTGTGTGTGTGTGTGTGTAAACTGCTAGATCATGCCTAATTGGACATTTTTTCTAAGCACTGTCATTTGCTAAAATGTGAAGCCCCCAGGAGGTGGCCTATGCCAACAGATGATTAGCAAACAATGTTCTCTAATTCTGCTCTAATATCTGTTTCATTATGTTCTCATCATCACACCATGATTT
>JAQMYF010000010.1:20231247-20256770 GCA_030014195.1 Neosilurus mollespiculum | reverse complement strand
TGTGTGTGTGTGTGTGTTGTTTGGACTTGCCCTTGCCTCCAGCGCTCATGGCACTCCCTTGGGCTCTGAGAACAGGGATTGGTGTGTGAGTGCAGGCAAACCTTGACGCGTTCTGCCCGAGGGGTTCACTCACTAATCAAAACATGCACACACACACACACACACACACACACACACACACACACACACACACACACACACACTCTCACACACACAGCAGAGATGTAGCAAAGGCAGGAGGAGGTGTGGCATCTTTGTTTTCGCCAATGCTTGAGTCAACTGGAGTCGAATGAACCCGGGTGTGGAGGAATGTTAAAGAATCAGTAACTTAATGATTCTCGTGCTACTCGGTGCATGTTGTTTGATACTGGAACTTAATCCTCTCCTTCAGTCTTCTGCAGCATTTAATTTAGGTTTGAATCAAACCTCTGCATAATATCCATGTCATATAAATGTGTCATGGAGAATGTCTGCCATGACGGCCTGACATTGACGTCTCCCATTATCATTAGCTCATCATTACGTTTTTTATGAATTAACTTTTAAAACATGCCCTGCGATGGCCCGGCGAGCTGTCCAGGGTGTACCCTGCCCTCGCCCAGAGTTGGCTGAGATGGGTGCCAGCCTCCCCGCGACCCTAATTGGGATTAAGCGGTTCAGAAAATGAATGAATGAATGAACAAACTTTTAAAACAGATTTTTTTTGTTTTGTATCTACATAAAAAAAATCATGTTTCTGATTGACTGTGTGTCTGTTATCTTCTTACACATTTCCTGATACAATCAGAGTTGCAGCGTAACCATAGCAACAAGCATAACATAATTTTGGCAATCCATAAAAAAATTACAAGGTTTTATTTATTCATTCATTCATTTTCTAAGCCGCTTAATCCTAATTAGGGTCGCAGGGAGGCCGGCACCCATCTCAGCCGACTCCGGGTACACCCTGGACAGCTCGGCAGGCCATCGAAGGGCCAACACACACACAACCATTCACACTCTCACTCTCAATCCTAGGGGAGATTAGCCTACTGTGCATGCTTTTGGACTGTGGAAAGAAACAGGAGTTCGCGGAGGAAACCCACATAAGTACTGGGAGAACATGCAAACAGCACAGAGAAACACCCGAGCCTGGGAATCGAACCCAGGCCTTCTTGCTGTGAGGCGGACGTGCGAACCACTGCTGGACTGAAGACATTTAGCGAGAAACAGTGTTATGACATCTCTCGGACATAACCGGTCATAACAATATGTATTTACCCACTACATAAAAACTGTCACGTCTACGTGACATTTATAACATGGTTATGTCAGTCTTATGACACCTTTTTTAAGTGGAAGAAGGACGTTATTTAGGAATCCAGAATGGTTCCCCAAGGAGTTCATAGCCAAGCATGACTGGGGTTCGAAATGTACAAATTTTATTTTTAAAAATCTGCTTTTACAAGCTTAAAAGTGGTTTATTTGTGATTGAATTATATTACAGTATTGTTCAAAAGCTGTTAAGGTTAAATCTTTTCTACCTTACCATTGTGCGAGTGTGTTGTTTTGTTCAGAGGGGCAGCTGTTTGAACCATGTGCGTAAAGCTGCACAGCTGTGTCCTGATCCCCGCAGGCTCGTGGTCTTCTCACACGTCCACACAACTGCTCTGTTAAACATACAGAGGTGCAGATCCAGGCTACGCAGAGACGTTTCACTTTCACTGATGCTAACAGATGCTAAAATGCTAACAGGGCTAACATCAGAACAGAATTATTTATTATCACTAAAGTTTAAAAGGGAATTAAAACTTACTGCTCTAAGTGTGTGTGTGTGTGTGTGTGTGTGTGTGTGTGTGTGTGTGCTCACTTTAGATGGGTTAAATGCAGAGGCAATAATTTCCCTTGCAGGATTAATACAGTATATAATATAAATAAATTAATAAATTAATATTTTTTTTAAAAACGGAACTGTAACGTTCACAACTTTTAATTTCAGGTTGTCATTACAGGTTGGTTATTATAAGATTGTATAAACACACTTTCCCAGCTGAACTGCTTTAGCACACCTGTGCACCTTCACAAGCATGATGATGCAACATAACGCAATTATAGCGATGTTATAACATAGTACTAACACTATTTTATATATAGTTTTCTTTTTTTTGTTTAAATACACCTTTATTAGGGTCTCAGGGAGGGTGGAGTCCATCACAGCTGACTCTCTGCGAAGGCAGGGTACACCCTGAACAACACATGCAGCAGCAATTCACACTCACACCTAGGGACATCTGAGAATATCCACTTAGCCTAACGTGCATGTCATTGGACTGTAGGAGGAAACCGGAGCACCCAGAGGAAACCCACACAAGCACGGGAAGAATATGCAAACCGTATACCAAAACGCCCTTGCCGAGCCTGTGACTTGAACCCAGAAACTTCTTGCTGTGAGGCGGGCGTGTAAACCGCTACGCCACCGTGCCGCCCTTGTCCATATTTAAATATCATGAATGTCGATTTCACTGGCCTACAAAACCAAAAATAATGTTAATACTACAAACTGTTAAGAAGAGGTTTATAAAGCTGCCAACTTTTTTTACCAAGTAAATCTTCACTAATAATATATATCAAGTGTGTGTACAGTTATCATGTGGTATGTCATGAAGTATGTGTGGTTTATAAGTTTAAAATTCATACACTGGGACTTTTAAAGCACAGACAAACAACAACTTGAACAAGCAGCACTCATGGAGGCTGCGGTGTTTCAGATTAGGACCAAAACGAAAAGTGTCGCTGTGTTATCATCTGTGCTTGGCTAGTTACCCTGTTTCAGATGTTCTCATTGGTTGACACGTTATGATGCTATTCAGAAACTCAACAAACAAAGCAGCCTGATCATGGGTCACCTTCAGCTTCTCAACAATCATATGCTCACTATGCTGATCCTTATTGGTCCGGTGATTAAAATTAAAATTATTGGTGATTAAAATTAAGCATTTTATGAATATCAGGTTGCATGCTTATTGGTTGTCACGGAAACCTCGAAAGCTGCTCATATGGAACACTGATTAATGTTTATGAATCAAATTGACAAAAATACTTATAAGAGCAATGATTATGATCGGCAGCCGCAGTCAAAAGGAGCCTTGATAAACATTTTTATGTTTACATTTAGGTCTGATGGACATTTTTAAGAGCAAATGTAAATGCTTTCGCACTATGTGAAGGGCTGCACCCTTACCTAGTAGTCACCACGTCTGCCTCACAGCCAGAAGGCCCTGGGTTCAAGTCCTGTGCTCTGCAAGGGCATTTCTTTGTGGAGTTTGCATGTTCTCCCTGTATTTTGTAACCAGGGTGCAGGTGCTCTGATTCATCAGAAATGGACGACAAAGTGGAGGGATTTCTGCACTGTAGCTTTATATAATATAAAATTTATAAAAAAGATTCTGTCGACCACATAAAGCCAGGTCTTACGGCTCTGCAGATACTGTTCACACAATAATAAATAAAAGCACAGGCAAATTAGCTTCTGCATGGACCCGTTATGTGAAACATAAAAACGGAGACCGGATGTGTAACATATTAAGAGGGGCACACTATTACAGTGCGACACAGCGCAAAATAAAGAGGTTGCCACCTTGAGGTGTAAACCGGCATTACAGCTGTACTCTTACAATTTGCATGGTTTCCTCCTGGTACTCCAGTTTCCTCCAGCAGTTCAAAGACATGCACTTTAGGCTAATCGGCTGAGTGGGAGTGTGAATGGTTTTGTGTGTGTGTGTGTGTGTGTGTGTGTGTGTGTGTGTGTTTGGCCCCTCGATCGACTGGCTGTTCAGGGTGTACCCCACTTTTGCCCAGAGTCGGCTGAGATAGGCTCCAGCCTCCCTGTGACTATAATAAATGATAAAGTGGTAAAACAAAAAAATGAATGAACCAGTGTTCATAAACATCTCTACAAATGTTTCTGTAGCTGTTATATCTTCTTGATGTTAAAACTACTGAAAGAAGGGTTGTGACAACCACATGAAATGAATGGTAATGGTATTTCCTAAGTACAGTGTGTTTATATTATAAACAGATCAGTACAGGTCCAGTGTCATGAGGTACTTGAACCCGAATTTCCTCACCAAATGCTTACCAAAAATTGGATTATGTCATTTGGGCCTCATTTCTAAATGTTACAACATGTTCATGAGGTTACCAAGAACATTAGATATGCTCACAGAGAAGCACAGTGCGGATGCCCCCAGTTAAAATACAGTAGTGTGCTCACCACTGAACCTACGAACTGAAATACAGGCTCAAACTGCCCATATGTTTACGTTTAAATGTCCGCCATGGCGTTCCTGTTCGCTCCTGATGCTTTTCTGACAAATTGTTCATCTCCCTCCAGCGCATTTACCTCCCAAGTCAGAGCTTTTCAGCGAACGTGTGTGTTCCACATTAGGATTTGGATTCGAGTGCACGTCGGAATTCGCCGGAACGTTTCAACTTTTAGTAGCCCCCCTCCCAACCCCCGTTTTTAATCAGGATTTTTTGCCTATGACTGTGCTTCTTTTCTTGTGCCTAATTTGGTTTAGGAAGCTCTCGGCCTAAAGTGCAGGCTTTTGTAGCTGTCTTTTTTCCTTTCTGCTTTCCTTCACATCCCATCATCTTTGAGCGAAGAAACAGAATTGGGTGCGGAGGGGGGCAGGGGGGTGGGGGGGGGGGGGTTACGGGTTTTGAGGGGGAGGAATAGCTCTCGTCTGAGGCTGTAATGCCCCGCAGCTGCTTAGCATCTCTTTTATTTTGATCATCGCAGCACAATGGATTCATGCCACTCTGGCAGCACTTTTTCTTTCGTTCTATCTCTCTCTCTCTCTCTCTCTCTCTCTCTATTTTTTTTTTTTGCCCACGATCAGCCCGAAACATAAAGATAACACGCTTGCTTGCGCAGACTGTCGACGCAAGTGCATACACTGCCGTTTTCTCTGTTTATGAGTACAGAAAGAATAATATGAGTCTAAAGCTGTCTTCATATGCCATCACTGGCTGCTGAAGTGTAGATGTGTGTGTGTGTGTGTATGTGTGTGTGTGTGTGTGTGTGTGTGTGTGTGTGTGTCTTTGGTGATATGCTGATATGCAGCTCAAGATGCCCAAAGGTCGTTAATAACCTTTAGGCACTAAAAAAATCTGTGATTCCTTGTTTACACCTGGTATTAAAAAAAGGTGAGCTGAGGCTGCATTCAGGATTTCCATACCAAACAGCACATAATACTGCTATCAGACCTGGATGGTGTGTGTGTGTGCGTGTGTGTGCGTGTGTGTGTGTGTGTGTGTGTGCATGTGTGTTGGGGAAAGAAGAGTGTGGATCAGATTTTCTTACTTTATGCAGAGGATCACGAGTCATGTCAGGGCTTAGATAAGTAAAGCCATCCAGCACATTTGATTTATTGAAGGTAAACTCTGAGAACATTCTTAACTTCCCTGGTTCGGTTCCCCAGTGTTGAATTAATACCCAGAGTGTTAGATTAACATCCTACAGTATTTGTATACATACGTCCTATCTGACTCATGTGAACACTCTGGGTAATTTAACGCTAGGGCATATCATTAGAGACTAACAAGAATGACAAAGATCACTAATTAGGGTGGCGGGGAGGCTGGCGCCCATCTCAGCCAACTCTGGGCGAGGGCAGAGTACACCCAGGACAGCTCGCCAGGCCATTGCAAGGCAGAAAAACGCTGACGGCTATGCCGCCTACTCTTGATAGTTCTTTTACATGCCTCTCACCATAGACAGTGAGAGACATGGCTGGCGTTTGATAACCCAGTTAGCAGCACTGGGGGACAGCAGTGACAACCCGCTGATAGTGGGGCTTGAACCCATGACCTTTGGATCAGCAATCCAGCACCCTACCACCAGGCCACTACTGCCCCCCCCAAACAAAAAGTTGCATCGTAAATATAAATAACTAGAGGTGCACTCATAGAGTGCAAGGTTACTCCACCATTCAGTATGAATAATGTAGCAAAAAGGGTACCTTTATGGGTACTGGTTTTAATTATCCATATGCTCGTCTTACAATATGTTCTATAGTACGTGGACGTGACCAGATTATCAACAAAAAAGGAAAAAAAAACTCTCATTTAAAGATTTTTACGAGATGGCTGAAGTGTGACCTTTAATGTCAAGGTTCAAAGGTAATTATTTCACCCGAATGTCCGTAAATGGTTTCCTATTTGTGTTTCACAGTAACGGTATGTCTATTCGCACTCGTTTCAAAGTTAGATGGCGATAGATAGGCGCTGGAAATCCTGTGACCTTGATTTTACAGTTGAAATTCCGTGTATGGTTTCCTATTAGGGTTCAGTAGTAACAGCAGGTCTATTAGCACTCGTTTTGAAGTTAGATGTGGTCAATCTCCAAAATTGTGTGACCTTGCTCTGACCTTTACTGTTGACCTAGGCCTTTCAAAATCAAATCCGGTCTGGGACTCAGGTAGCGTAGTGTTCCTACCAAGTTTGGTGAAAATCCATGCAGGATTTTGTTCAAACATAAACGTAAAGAAAGACATACAAACATTTTGAAGACGCTTTTATCCAGAGAGACTTACAATTATCACTTTTTAATACATCTGAGCAATTGAGGGTTAAGGGCCTTGTTCAAGGGCCCAACAGTACTGATAGTGGGGATTAAACCGCTGACCTTCAGATCAATAACCCATCGCCTTTACCACGAATCCACCACTGCCCCACAAAAGCTGGTGATTACAAAAAAACTACTTAATGTCACATGACAAATATCCAAAGAGTCCACATCACTCCTACTCAAGAGGCTCCCGAGTGGCACATCGACAAGATCTGCGACTATAAACCCGGAGATCTCGAGTTCGAATCCGGATTGATGCCACAGCCATCCGTGACCGTCCATGGGAGCTAACTGGCCGAGCTCTCACGGGAGGGAGGGATGGCATACGCTCACTTCCCTGTCGCTCACAGCAATCACCAGCCAATCATGGGCGTCTGTGAGCTCATTCATACGAAGGGGCGAGTGTGTTAGGCCGCCCCCAAATACGCATGCGCAACAGTTCGAAAAGAGGCGGGCGGTAGCATCACATGTCACGGAGGGAAGGCAAACAAAGTTGATGGGTGGGAATTGGATACGACTAAATTAGGGGAGAAAAATGGGGGGTAAATAAATAAATAAATAAATAAAAATCACTCCTACTCAAGTAGATACTGTACAGTGTTTTATTATTGCCAACTCCTATTAAAAGTATAAATGTTTAGCTCAGGCTAAGTCACTTGTCATGAATGTTGTTGAGTGGTGATTAGGAATCGAACCTCAAGTGTCATAATGAAGGCTTCACAAACATCTCTACAGCGTAACGGTAAACAGTTTGTGTCATGAAGTGCTGTATACACGCTCTCACTCACTAATCTGCTGAACCGCTTACTTCTATTAGGGTCGGGGGGGGGGTGGAGCCTATCTCAGCCGACACTCGGCGAAGGCGGGGTGCATGGTTGTGTGACTGTTGGCCCTGCGATGGCCTGGCGAGCTGTCCAGGGTGTACCCCGCCTTCGCCCAGAGTCGGCTGAGATGAGCACCAGCCTCCCCGCGACCCTAATTAGGATTAAGCGGTTCTGAAAATGAATGAATCAAATCACGTCTAGGTGTGAGTGTGGGTGTGAATGGATGTGTGTTGGCCCTGCGATGGCCCTGTAGCCCACCCTCACCCAGAGTCGTCTGAGATGGAGCCTCCCTACGACCTTAATTAGGATTAAGCGGCTTAGAAAACGAACAAATGAATTTAAGCTAATGCCAGCTACTTTCGAGCAATCCTGGACAATTTTCATCAGGGGTTTCGGGAATTATGAGTGGCTGCTCGGTCAGTATAGCACAGGCAATGCATATGACCCTTTTGGATGCGGAGAGTGAGCCAAACAACAGCGATTATAGCACTAACCAAACTGAAGCGATGAATATTCGAGAATGGAACTGGGAATGCTGGAGGAGATGGGCGTGGCAGTCAATAGACATTGATATGACCAGTTTTGTGCTTTGGGTGGCATGGTGGCGTAGTGGTCAGCACATCCACCTCACATCAGAAAGGTCCTCGGTTCGAGTCCTGGGTTTGGCGACGGCGTTTCTGTGTGGAGTTTGTGCGTTCTCCCCCACACTTGCATGGGTTTCCTCTGGGTACTCCGGCTTCCTCCAGCAGTTCAAAAACATGCACGTTAGGCGAATTCGCTGTTCCAAACTGTCCCTTGTTGTGAGCGTGCGTGTAAATAGTTGTATAGTCTTTGTTTGCCCTATGATGAAGTGGTGAGCTGTTCAGGGTGTATCCCACCTTTACCCAGAGCGTTCCCGAAATCCTGCCTTTATAAGGGGGAGTCCCGGGTGGAGGATGGGATGGTTGCGGATACTGTAGGTCAGGGCTCAGGGGGTTAAGATAGACATTTATTAATCCTTAATTAAAATTTTTAATTAAAGTATGTGTCAGGATTAACTCCACTATCAGAAAATATGCCAGTGTGTGTGTATCTAGTACTTTCTCCAACCCTGAGTTCTGTTCACATGCTTGATTCTTCTTGACTGTCAGTCTTGTAGTCGTTGCATCAGTGTCAGCTCCTTTAACACCACAGTAAACGAACTGCGAACTACCTCGTCAAATAAATAATAGTAGCAATTCCCAGGGAGTAATCGTGAATAGATTCCCTCTTAATATGCATCTATTGTACCTGGCAGAGCTGATATGATCACTCTGAGAAGTAAACAGAGGCAAGGTTATATGATATATTACTGGAGGCAGTGAGAGCAAGATATCTGAGATACGCCTGTGGACGAGGCAGGGCTCTGGGTTCCCTGGTGTTCCCTTCATTTTCCCGATTCCTTGTCCACTGCTCCACATTACACAGGGTGGAGTTGCAGAGAATGGCAAACGTAGAAGGAGGAAGAAGCAGCGGCCCGTAGGATAATTCGCTCAGCCCCAGGCGGCGCTTTCCCACGATTCCTCTCTTTCCACCCACTCTCTTTCATTGTGCTCGCTTGCTATTATTGAAGGGTTTCGATGGTGGGTGTGCTCCGAGGCACACACTCAGGCAGGAACGTAAGCTTGGAATAAGATCACGTCTTTTGTCACCATCCAGCTAGATAGACACTTTTAACTTCATGCCGCTCATTAGCTTTAGAGATCACCGATCAGACTCACCCAGAAAGCGGAAGACACGCGAGCGTACATGTGACGGGTTGCAAAAGGGACGCTGTCGTCCGAGAGTGTGGCCCTTGGTGACTCGACGCACCCTGACAGCCTGCGCGATGCCCCAGGGATGGTGTCACATACAACCCCACCCCCACCACCACCCCCCCCACCTCCTTTTTGCCTCACCCATTCTCTCTCTGACTTTTTCTTTCCGTGACAATCAAGAACAATTGAGCTCATGAGATGGATTCAGTGGTTCTAATGCCAGGGCCCTGAGGCGGAATGTTCAAACGGATCGAAAAAAAAAAAAAAATCACGTCAAAGCTCAGGGTTTACTGCTTTAAGTTTTTTTTTTTCTCTCTCCACAATCTCTATATCACTCTTTTGGGGCAGCAGGGTGAATGAAAAGAGAGAGAGAGAGAGAGAGAGAGAGGAATGCTGGGTCAATACTGCCATCTGCTAGTGGTTTCTGGTAAATACCACTGATATATAACCATTTTTAGACTACAACTAATTTGAATTATGCTAATATACATTTTAGTACATCTTCTGTATTTAGTTTGATCCACTCACTACCCACTGTATTATTTTAATAATGACGCCTCTTGGCATCTGGCTCCCACAGCAAGACCTTTTCACCTTAATGCATCACATAGCCAGCAAGGGCAAGACAACGGTTGTGGATGACGCTCAGACTCATTATAGTGCTGTTTGTTGGTGATGTGTCTTTTCCAGGAAACATTTCATCCAGTTTCTTGTCGAGAAATTCAGACCCAAAGAACAGGATTGCCTCGACGTACGACTTGAGCTCATTAAGTTTGGTTGCCTTTTCCATGCCCCTGATTTTTCTCCCCTTATTTATTCATTCATTCATTCGTTTACGAAGCGGCTTAATCCTAATTAGGGTCACGGGGCAGCTGGTTCAGCCGACTCCGGGCGAAGGCGGGGTACACCCCGGACACCTTGCCAGGCCATTGCAGATCCAACATACACACAGCCACTCACACTTACTCTCACACCTAGGGGCAATTTAGAACAGCCAGTTAGCCTACTCTGCATGTTTTTGTACTGTACGAGGAAACCAGAATACCCGGAGGAAACCCACACAAGTACGGGGATAACATGCAAAGTCCGCACAGAAACACCCCGAGCCTGGGAATCGAATCCTTCTTACTGTGAAGTGGATGTGCTAACCACTGCGGCACCGTACCGTGCCGCCCTCCCCTAATTTAGTGGTAGCTAATTCCAAACCATGAAGCATAGCCTCTCTATCACCGCCAACCCTATAGAGGCATAAGCAAGCACATGCCCCGTGTGTGACACGTGATGCTGCCACCCGCATCTTTGTGAACTGCTGCACATGCGCATTCAGGGGTGGCCGAACATTCGTCGCCATGTAAGCATGAGCTCCAAGATGCCCATGCTTGCCTGGTGTAATGACAGGGAGGTGAGTGTTTGCCATCCCTCCAGAGAGAGCTCAGCCAAATAGCCCTGGACTCCTGGCCACGGATGGTTTGGTTAATTTTTGAATGGGAGACTTTCACACCTCGGTAAGGGTATGCGGAGCTCCCCAAGCTTACTCCTTTCAAAAAATGATATCACCAGCGGTGCAGAGGAAGCTGTCGAGGTATATAAAATATCATTGAGTAGAGATGACCTCACTAACACACTTTGTTGGTGTTTTTCCTCTTTAGCCTAGCTGTTTGCTAACCCAAGTCTAGGTTTATACGTGTCTGTTGCCTTTTGTCTGTATAGATTCCTTTTTTGCTTGACCAGTGCATCTGCCCAGTTTCTGACCCTGTATTCTGCATTAATGATGACGCCTCGCCGCAACAGGAGCGGCATATCGGTACCAATTATGCTCGATGGTGAAGTCTGCCCATCGGCATGTGAAAGAAAAAACCCAGCAGGCTTCTCTGATCATAAAACTCTCCCTATCTATTGATGAGATCGAGGCTGAGCTCTGTTTCTAGAGGACACGGCTGTTATTTCACTTGCTGTGAAATAAAACAGTGCTCTGATGCCTTGTGTTGTTGTTGTTTTTATTCTTTTCCGTCTGACTTTTGGTTTAAAGTAGTTGAAAAGGTTAAAAATCGATGCTTTAGCTCAGGGGATATATGTATAATGGCACTGAATGCTAGTTACAGCTTTTGAGCTCGTTCTATCATGCTATCATTCCTCCACTAACATGTTTCACAGTGACTTGGAAAAAGTGTGTCGTGATGTATCCGCACATAAAGAACTGATTTTAAGCTAACGTTTATATATTCCTGAAATATATCTAAATTATCACAGGGCCAACACACACACACACACACACACACACACATTCACAGTCAGACTCACACCGAAGGGTAATCGGGAATAACCAGTTAGCTTAATGTGCATGTTTTTGAACTGTGAGAGGATACCGGAGTACCTGGAGGAAACCCACACAAGCACTGGAAGAACATGCAAACTCCATACAGAAACCCCTGAGCCCATGGGGTTCCTGCTGTGAGACGAACGTGCTAACCCCTACACCACTTGTGTGGGTTTCCTCTGGGTACTCTGGTTTTCTCCCACAGTTCAAAAACAAGCGGCTGTTCCAAATTGCCCCTAGTCCTGAGTGCAAATGTGAATGGTTTTATGTGTGTGTGTGTGTGTGTGTGTGTGTGTGAGAGTGTGTGTGTGTGTGTGTGTGTGTGTGCGGGCTCTGCGATGGACTGGCGAGATGTTCAGGATGAACCCCTCTTTCGCCCAATGTCGACTGATGGGCTCCAGCCTTCCCGTGACCATAAAAGGATCAAGCGTCTCAGGAAACGAGCGAGCAGGTAAACTTTGTGAACTCTGGCGGCACGTTGGTGCAGTGTCCAGCATGTCCGCCTCACAGCAAGAAGGTTCTAGATTGGAGTCCCGGGTTCAGCGAAGCTTCTGTGTGAAGTTTGCTTCTTGCGGCTTCCTCTGCTGCTTGTGTGGGTTTCCTCCGGGTACTCTGGTTTCCTCCCACAGTCCAAAAACATGTACATTCGGCTAATCGGCTGTTTCTAGTTGCCTCTTTGTGTGTTTGCGTGTGTGTTGGTGCTGCGATGGACTGGCGAGCTGTTTAGGACCTACCCTGCCTTCGCCCAGAGTTGGCTGAGATAGGCTCCAGCCTCTGGAGATCCTAAAGCAAGGTGGTCTCACCAAGATGGCTGCCACCTGGTTTCAAATTGAAACACTAATGTGCATTCTAGTCTTTCTTTCTTTCTTTTTTTAATTAAATCAGTGATTGAAACAGGTGGAAGGTGTGGCTACTTCTTGGTTGAAAAGAAAACCTGCACCCACACCAGCCCTTTGCGGAAAAGATTGGACACCCCTGGTTTAGGGTCTACCCTGCCGTCGTCCAGAGTCGGCTGAGATAGGCTCCAGCCTCTCCGCGACTCTGATATCAGGATTAAGCAGTTCGGCAAATGAATGAATGAACTTCCAGGTACTCCGGTTTCCTCCCAAAGTCCTAAAACATGTACATTCGGCTAATCGGCTGTTTCTAGTTGCCTCTTTGTGTGTTTGCGTGTGTGTTGGTGCTGCGATGGACTGGCGAGCTGTTTAGGGCCTACCCTGCCTTCGTCCAGAGTCGGCTGAGATAGGCTCCAGCCTCTCCGCGACCCTGATATCAGGATTAAGTGGTTCGGCAAATGAATGAATGAACTTGAAAAGCCTTAATTTGGAGAATATTTGGAGCTTCTTGGAGTACATGAAGGAGACGTGGTTGAAAATCCCCATTTTTCCAGGTGGGATGATCGTTTTTAATTTTTTTCTTTTTTTTTTAAACAGATCTGTAATGTTTTTATAAGAAAAAGACAAGAACACTCATTCATGTTCATGAAAATTAGATTTTTTTTCTCCCTTTCTTTTAAATATAACACACAAATTAAACACTATTGATTTATGGTTTAAAAAAAAAATCAAAAATTCAGGTAGCCTTGTGTGAAAGTGTGTGACTGCTGTGTTCTTAACTAGGAGCAGATTCCCAGATTCAGAGACCACATGATTAAATTCCCGCCATCTTCAAAATGCCATTCATACTGAACACTGATCTAATCCAGCGGGGGCCATGACTTCCTAAAGATTACAGCTAAACTAAAGCTATACAGCGCGCACTGGCACTCTGTCCCAGCCCTATGCGCTTTATAACACCTTATAAACACCGTCATAAATAAAGGAATGCTCCATATTTGGGGATTTGAATGTAATAACCATGTAAATACGGGTGAATTAATGCGCCACTGAACGCTCTGTGAAATTCCTTGCGGCCTGTCCGAGATTGACTTGAGGAATAAACCATTTATCAGCGGCAGGGGGGGACACAATACCCGACAATACACAAACAAATGTATTTGAAACGAAATATCTGTTTTTCGCTGTAATAAAATACAACAACTGATATTATTTTATCAATTTAAAGCGTCGTGGTGACCTGAAACAGTCATTTTAAAGCAATCACATTTAAAACACCTCGACGTCCCCCCCCTCAAACAGCGCGACAGAGGAACACTCCACCCCAGTCTGCCCCACTGTACGTGCGGATCTCGTTGTAGCTCTCTGGCTGTGTACTGGAGCTACAGTTTTTGTTTTTCTTTTTAAAATCTTTATACATTCTGGGCAAAACTTCAGCATGTCGGTAGCTTTCGCTCCTCACAGACAACGCGGAAAGGGTGATATTACACCTGCCGGGATACAGAAGGTACATTTATTATTAAAAGACTAGCAATGTTAAAAGCCATGCTAGCTTGTTAGCTTCATTAGCTTGGTAACGTTGCTACGCTTTTTTTTCTCCGTAGCTTAATTTTAGTTCTAAAAAGAGCCTGGAAATATCAAATAATCACGTGTAATAATCAGGTTTGTATGCGGTGCAGATATTTTGAAGCATTTTTGAATAAACACGCAAAACGTAATTTTTCCCCCCACCGCCATTTTTAACTAGCTCAGTAGGAGGCCAGGGCTGACTTCCAAATTGCACGCTGATGACTTCGTAGTTCACAACGTAGGGCGTGTAAACCGTTATTTCGTATCCTCGGTAGTGCAGCAGTGTGACGTACATGACTCGGTTTGGAATACGGCCTGCCATTTTCTTAGCTGTGTAACTGACTGCGATTAACGTTAGCTGTAGCCTTTGTTAGCCTCTTGGGAAGGTTAAAGGCTCATAAATAGCTGCAAATTTATGTTTTTTTTGTATTTTTATAATTAGATGTTGTGCTTTTATTAACCCATTTTTTTCCTTAATAAAGAAGTATCTCTTGTACTAGTGAAAAGAGCTAGTAAGTGATGGTTAGGCTACTTGTTGCCCTGTAGCTTCACATCAGTGTTTGTCCCATAAATATTATTTATTTTAGGCCTTATTAACATGTGTGTTTTCCTTCCTTTGTTTCTTCAGATGGTGAATGGCTTTCAATCTTAAATGATGAAAATTTAATGCTAAGGCAGGTTTTTGGAGCAATAATATACCCTTTTTTAGTACTAAACATACTCTTGGTGTATAATACAGGGTGATCCCCCCTCAAAAAAAACAACCCCTCCCATATTTTAAAGGTTAATTAAGGAGAAAGGTCAAATATAATCAAATTACACTTTGCCCTTGATTTCCCAGATTATTAGGGGGGATAGGCTGTCCGGGAACCTCAAAAGTCCGGCAGTCGCTAATGTCCGGGGTCCCTACTCGTCCCGGACGTTTACCATAATCTGTCCGGCATTCGGCATTTTTCAGCAGCAGTCCCGGACTTTTACACACTTATCCGACACTCAATGCACAATATTGTGTTTCCACAAACTTATAGAGCGTATCAGCACTTTTTTTTTCCCCCATTCGTTTCCGGCTCGTCGTCACTGTCCTCACTTTTACTGTCACTTTGCTTCAGCTTATTTCGTGCCCCTCTGCTGCTTCATTTTCGTCCATCCACTCCGGACAGGAGAGAAGTTGGAAAATCATGACTGACCCGGACTCCCATCATCGATTCCCGCACTTGTCCGAGAATTTTTCTGGCAATACCAAATCATGTCCGGCGTCGGATTTTGTACGGGAAATAGGGGTACGGGAAACCGAGGGTGGAGTGTTTTATTTGCACTCATGGTACTTTGATCAATACAGTGTTTATTTACCGTTATTTACACACATGAAACTTAGCAAGGCAGGAGAGGCGGTGCTGAGGTCTGTTGGTAGCCCAACCCCAACTTGAACACCTTGAGCTTGAAGAACTTTCACTAAGATGGAGCTACGGCGCGACACAGCTCGACGATCATTGGAATTGATGCGGGAAATTTTCCCGGACGGGGTGATCATGTTGTGTGGTCGTCCCGTTTTCTACCTCTGCTTATTCCTCTTCCGCAAACAATGGACCAAGGGCTGACTACACCAGTGTCGACTTCTTATTAACCGTACGCTTGATTAAAAGTAGCTACACGAAACATTCTGTGATGAGCGAGCACGCGGATGGCGTGTGAAAATGGTAAGCGGAGACCTCTTTGTTATTTTGGTATTAATCACAACGGTGTCCCTATTAAATGATGGGTACAGACAGTTATTTCCGCTAAACACGGCCGCAGGATCGATGCGCTAGTTGGCTGTAGTCTTTGTGATGTGTGAACCATGCACAGCTTTTTTTTGCTCAGCATTTCGGCAAGATAAGATGACTCAACAGGGGGCCTTCCATCGCCTCTAGTGCCTGGATGTCATCTTGGTGCGTTCCACAGGCAAAGGAAGGATTACGCAAAGCCACCGAACCCGAAACTTCATGATGCAGCTCCCTCAAACTGGTTTCATCATACATGTCTTACTCTTAATATTAAAGTCCACAAAGCACATTAGTTCCTGTTATCACTTGCTTTAGAGCAGCTGTTTAGAATTTTCTCTCTTTGTTTGGCCTTGAAGTTAATCGCTCAGAAAATGCTGTTTTTGTTGCTGAGAAAGCCGTCTCGCGGTCAGAACTTAAAGGTGCAGCTGTTACTGTGCTGACACTGAGACTCTTTAAAAAAAAAAAAAAAAAAAAAAAAAATCATGTTTAATGAGCAGACTTGATGGTTTTAGGCTTTTAATGTGAAAGCTGGAGTATTTAAAAGCAGTGGATTTAAAGCCGAGGTTAGTATGGAAGAGAATCATGTGTTTGTGCTTGTGTGTATCTTCTCTTATCAGCTACTGGATGAAAACAATCAGCTGATTCAGTGCATCATGGACTTCCAGAGCAAAGGGAAAACAGCCGAATGTTCACAGTAAGTTAATTCAGAACCGTGATACAGATGATTTGTTGACCTCCTCTGGCTGAGATGTCTGCCTTTCAGACAGCCAGGCTTTCACACCAGGACACGTCCACGCCGGGGATCGTCCATCTGTGGGCGTGTGTCCGTCTGTGTGTGTTTATTAATCAGTGGTATCACACTGTGCTTTTAGGCATTGACTCCCAAGACACCCCACACTTCGAGCATGTCGACCTGACGTTTTTATTTCATAGCAAATAAACAAATTGTACACGTGATCCAAGCCTTTAAAGAACAAACTGGAAATTCTAAGGTTGTGATAATGATAAATGCCTCCGATTATTTCAAGTCATGGTAAAGGTGGAGGGGGAGAAATGATGGAATCGCCTCCCCACTTTCAGGGGTGGACATGAACACTAGTCCGCCGGCCCGTGGCGAGACAGAAATCCGTAGGGCGAGTGAAATTACCTAGCAAGTCATCCTGCTGGTGACCCGACAAATCCAACAGGCGAAGAAGAGATAGTGTTCCTGACCAGCAAATATGAAGGAGGACTAGTACTTTCATAATTTCACTAGTCCTGTTGGCCAGGAGCTTAGTTTTGCTAAATTCCACCCCTGCACTTTGTTTAAAATGTAAAATGTGAGTGGCGGCTCCAGAACTAGCTTTTAGCCTAGCTTTGACATGGATGAGGAAAAAGAAATACAGCCAGCGCCGGCTTTGTCGAAGGCAAATGTTTGGGTGCACTTCGGATTTTACAATTTTCCGGGTAAGAAGGAGCTTGAAAAAATCGGTGTGCAAAATAAAAGTGAAGTATTAAGGGACCACTTCACATTCCCGAGCCCACAGCTTACGCCATCACCCGGAGCTAAAAGAACCGGAGCAGCAGCTTCACTAAACTCCCAACCGACTCTGAACGAGCAAAGCGGATCAGTACATCTACAAACCAGTTGTGTAGTAATATCATTTCTTTCTTTCTTATAGAAGAGTCGTTCCTGGCTTATAGAAGAATGTAGTTCCTCGGGATATTGGCTCCCTTTGTTTGTAACGGTTATGAATCAAACATCGGTTTGAATCAAGAATCGATTCTGAATCGATTCGTCACCCCAAATATCGGAATCGAATTGAATCTTGAGCTGTTGTTCGATTCACATCCCTAAAAGTTTGTACACCTGATTAATATCCATATTTTTTTGTAGGCAGTTATGAAGTTCGTGGTTCCTCATCACTATGTCAGCAATAATGATTTTCATTCTTAAATCTCGCGCTAACTGTCTGCTTGTTAATAGGCAGTTGCTCACACTTTAAGTTTACTTCTTTGTGTGTCTCGGCTTGTTCGGTCTGTTCTGTTTCCTAACAACACCCCCACCTTTTTCTGTTCGTCCTACAGTTACCAGCAGATGCTTCACAGAAATCTGGTCTACTTGGCCACCATCGCAGACTCCAATCAAAACATGCAGTCTCTCCTTCCAGCGGTGAGTATCGGCAGAGTTCCTTCTGCAGAAATCGCTCCCGTTTTGCGTCTTGTACACCACGTGCATGGTCTAAGGAGCAGTCAGATCTTCTGTGATCCACGTCTTCCCAGAGCTTTTATACATTACGGTGGAGTTCTTAATTGCTGTCTGAACCAGCACCGCTGATTCTGTCCAAATGACACTATATAGGCAGAACCATTAAACCCGCATCTCCTTGAGAAACATCTCTTTCCTGATTGGTTCGTCCTTTGTTGTTGTCATTATAAGCTCCACTGTCCTGAGAAGGCTTTCCTCTAGGTTTTGAAGCGTGGCTATGGGGATTTCTGTTCATTCAGTCGTACGAGCATTTGTGAGCTCCGCGGGGTGCGATCTGTGTTGTAGTTTCATCCTAAAGGTGTTCAGTGAGGTCAGGACTCCAGAGATTCCACTCTACCCTTAACAGATGGCGTCTTCATGAAGCTCACAGGAGCACTGTCATGCATGAAACATTTTGAACCGGTTGGGTCCATTCGTCCTCTTCCGCTTGTCCATGGTTGGATCTCGGAGGGAAACCCAGGCATCCCTCTCTCCAGCAACATGCTCCTGCTGCTCCTGGGGGATCCCTAGGTGAGACAGGTCTGCACTGAGCTCCGTCCTGGATGTCTGAGCACCTCACCGACCCAGGGAGCGCTCGGGGTAGAGACCTATTAGTTCCACTGAAGGAAATCGTAACTCAAGCGCATCCAAAGACGACCTTCTGGAATTCTAGTTGTTTCCTTCAAATTTTGGGGCAGCAGTTTGGTGACGAAGCACGTAAGGGTGTGCACATACTTTTGATCATGTAGTATAAATCCAGTGGTGATGTGGAGAATTGAATGACTCTGTGGTTGGGTTTAGTTGATATAGTGTATAGAAGTGTATGCGGTGTGCGTTGTATTAATATGAGAAGATTTAACACAGTTCTGTGCTTCACAGCCCCCCACACAGAACATGGGCATGTCAGGGGGCATGAATCAGAGCGGTGCTCCTCCGCAGCCCCCCCACGGCCACAGCATGCCCTCAGACGGCCCACCCTCCGGCCCACACATGCAGAACCAGATGAACGGCCAGATGCCCGGTAAGGACGCGCTGTTGAATGATAATGTGATAGACAGAGGCTTTTAATCAGTCATTACTCAATAAGGTGCGTTTCCTCTCCAGGGCCGAACCACATGCCCATGCAAGGCCCAGGGTCCAACCAGCCTCCCAGTATGCCGAGCGGCTCCATGAACATGCCTCCCAGCAACC
The DNA here is from genome assembly GCA_030014195.1 of Neosilurus mollespiculum. NCBI lineage: Eukaryota > Metazoa > Chordata > Actinopteri > Siluriformes > Plotosidae > Neosilurus > Neosilurus mollespiculum. The sequence goes on along the minus strand of JAQMYF010000010.1, from coordinate 20,237,658 downwards.
ACGGCTCCATGGGCGCCTACAACCATGCCGTTCCCTCTTCCCAGGGCATGAGCAGCCAGGGCCAGATGAACATGAGCCAGGGCCAGCCGATGGCCAGCTACGGTCCCAGACCCAGCATGAACATGCAGCCTAACCAAGGTACCGCTCTGCTGCTGCCAGTGCAGACTGTGTGACCAATCGTTTAGTTATTACAGTAATACATACCACAGCATAGCATGTCTCCTGTAGTGCTTCCGCATGATATCCCTGGTGTTATACAGTTAAAAGAAGTTAAGTCTGCCGATGGTCGTCAGTCTATTTTAGCTCAGTGATAATTCCGTTTGTATACCACGGTACGGTGGAATTCCCGAATCTGATTGGTCAGTTGGTGTGCATTATCTTTGTATAACAGAACAGCTTGGAAAGTAGTTCCGGCTGTATAAAGAACAGCAGGTTGATATTAATGTGCTCCTCTATAGTCACAGCTAAGACTGGCGCATCATAATAATCCTCCGGATGTTTCTTTTTTATATCTTCGAGCTTTAATAGAATTCTTTTTATGGAGCTTGTGTTTCTACTACTGTAGGTCCCATGATGCACCAGCAGCCTCCTTCACAGCAGTACAACATGCCCCCTGGTGGCGGAGGGCAGCATTACCAAGGACAGCAGAACCCCATGGGCATGATGGGTCAAGGCAACCATGTGATGGGGCAGCGGCCCATGCCTCCTTACAGACCACCTCAGCAAGGTTCAGCTTCTTTCATCACTCACAGGGTTACTGTAGTTTACTGGGTCTGCGTCACTGTAATAACAACAACAATTATAATAATCACATTAGCTAGAGGTTTTGATGGGAAACCGCTCCAGCCACTGCCTAGCCATTATAAACAATTGGTGGCCATTTTGCTGTTTTTGAGCCTTGTTCGTAAATTTGTTTCAGCCTTTGGTGCAAAGTCAGATGGTAATATATCAGGCAGCTCTTGAGGAATGGGGGTGTGTAGCCCCAAAAAAACATCCCAACACTTTAAACTTTGTGGATGAGAGGGGAATAAACACGTAGATAAATATATCCAGCTATGAAAGCCACTTTTATCTCCTGCGGTTAAAGATGTCCGATGACATGGAGGACCTTTTCCTTACAGCAGGCAAGTTAAGTCACATTTGGAAAAGAAACACGTTTAATACGTGTGAAGGAATTTGTGTTTTTTTTTTTTTTTTGTTAAATACTTCAATTTTATTTTGTAATAATTCTGGAATGAATGGAAGAGGCGACCAGCTAGTATTAGCAATTAGCTTAGCACAGTTCGTGACTGTGTCTTTGTTTTTTTTTTCCTGTAGTGGTGTAACTAAAAATTACGTAAAAGCTGATAATAGAAATTTAGCCAATCGGAATGTGCAGTTGCTCGTATCCAGTGGGTGCAGGTCGAGTAAATACATAAAAAGAGTTTTTTTTAATACTTAATAAATAAAAAAAAATAGGGTCTTTCTGGAACTATTTATTATATAAACAGCCTCTGCTCCAGTCTCTGTGCAATCCTAGTAGGAGAAAGCAGTTCGGCGAATATATATCGTCTCGTTATCGGCTTTTACTCAGTGTTTGTTTCTCTCGAGTATGTCGTCACTAAAATAAAAGGTAGCTTTATATTATTTCTAATGAACACTGTTACACATTACGTCTTTTACTCTCATTTTTGTGACTCGTTTACCTTTTGAGCTGCTCTGAAACAAACTCTCCTTCCCAACAAAAAGTGTATCAATCATTTACTTGGTAGTAGCCCAGGGCCCTGATTTAAACTCACCTCTGCTCGTTAATAAACGCTGTGTGTTCAGGAAATAGTTGAACATTCTGAGGAATGCAAAAAGATATAAAACATAATCATAACCCTTGTTTGTTATGAAGCCTGATTACAGATTTGTCCCATATCTACCTGTAAGCGCTTAAAGATAACGTGTGCCTTTGTTGAGTTGTTTTTTTCCTCTCCCCCTTCCAGGGCCGCCTCAGCAATACCCAGGCCAGGAGGACTACTATGGAGAGCAGTACAGCCATGGAGCCCAGGGGGCACCTGAGGGTAAGGACACCGTACAGTCTTTTCTGTCTGACTATTTCCTGTCGCACATTTTAAGAAACTTATCTGATGAATAAATCCCCACGCTCTTGTGTTCAGGGTTCTCCTGGCACTGTGTACATTCTGATCTGATCAGTGTGTGTGTGTGTGTGTTGCCACTGTGTTGTCAGTTATAGTCCACGCTTATGTTAATTAACGTAGGCTTTTTATGCCACACGTCCTTCTTCGTATAGTGTGCTGGGGTCGTAATGTAGTCACAGGCTCAGATTAAATTTAATGAGTGCAGTGACAGTGCCATCTGGTGGTCATTCAGCGAACAGCTACGAGTGCTTATGCGGCGTTGAATCTGAAAGTGGGTGCATGTGGGTGTGAGGACGTTTTAATGATTGAAAATGAACACACTGAGATGTCACGCGGTGCTGTTGGAAAACTATGTACACCTTTGATCATATGAATGTGTTATTTTTTTATTATTGTTAATTTTAGAAATAACGAATGAATTGGGGTATAGGAGAGATGTTCTTAATTTTCTTGGTGTGATAAGGGTTTGTTATGGATAGAGATTTTGTTGAGATTTTTATTTAATAATCAATTCATGCTTTTTGGTGCATGCTCTGCTTTCCGTGATCATCCTCTCTCTCTCTCTCTCTCTCTCTCTCTCTCTCTCTCTCTCTCTCTCTCTCTCGTGTATGTGTGTGTAGGAAACTCACAGTATGGTCAACAGCAGGAAACCTATCAGCAAGGCCCCCCTCAGCCACAGGGCTACCCGGCACAGCAGCAGTACCCGGCACAGCAGGGTTACCCGGGCCAGCAGCAAGGCTACGGTGAGTTCCACAGCACTGCTGCTGCTCTCTCTCTCTCTCTCTCTCTCTCTCTCTCTCTCTCTCTCTCTCTCTCTCACACACACACACACAAGCTAAGGGCTTCAGGCTTTGTTCACACCAAACATGTCAGGAGAACACCACAAAGTGGACGTAGTTACCCAACTTGTTTGACTATCCTGAGGGCAGGGCAGGAACTTAAACAGAAAGGTGTGCAGATGAATCCTGATAGTGATTATTTTATTCTCGTTAGTGTGGTTTTCTTTACAAGGCATCTTAACATGGATGAAAGCACCAGCACAATGAGTGACAGCCTCAAAAACGCTAGGATAGGAAATGTGCAATATTAAAGGTCGATTAAAGAGTAGCAGTATTGTTCGTCCTTACAGCATGATTAGTGTGTAATGTAATGAGTTTATGTGATACAGAACTCGTTGGGCGGGGTCGTCCAGTGCAAGTAAACAAGCAGCAAGCGACATTTTAGGTGATAAAACTCCCCGCATACTAAAGGCTCTTAACTTTTACTGGTCCATTTTGGCGAGCCGCAGCTCCCGTCCGTTATCAACCTTCGACGACTTATGAAGGAATACTGTAGGAACAGCGTCCTGTTTTAGACGTAGAAGCTTGGTCCTCGTGCCAAGTAGTTCTGCCTGGAGGTCACGCCGATAGCAGGTCGGGTCGAAGTGGTCTTCGCAGGCTACTGAATTGCGTCAGAAAGGCAACGTTCTCAGAGTACGGTCCGTGCCGATGTGATGTGTTCTCCTCGATTTCTGCGCTTGTTGTGCTTTGCACTCCGCTGTTTTCCTGGTGACACAGCTCAGCACCGGCCGCTAATGTGCTATCTTAAACCGGTGTCTGCTGCACGCTGCCCAGCCAATATACCGAACAATGAATTCGTGTCACTGTCAGGGCTGGAACAGCGAATAAGGAACGCAGCATATCACTGCGCATGCCCAGTAGTAATAGTAGTGTATCAGCACTGACGTGTACTCGACAGGGGACGTTGCCTGGCAGAAGCGCTCATGTCACACGTGATCGTTTTAAAGAGCCATTAATACGAATTCACCACAGCTACCATTTAAGCATATTAGATGAATTTTTTTTTAACGGAATGATTTAAAAAACGTAGCTTTCCTGCTTTTTCAGCATTTTTTTTGTTATCAGATTAAACAGAAATGCAGATTAAACCGAAGAGACGTGAAGCAGCCGTATTTATTTCTGCTAGCAGTTAAGTGTTCGGCGTGGGCGGGGCCGGAGTCTCTCGAAAACGAACGGCGCGGCTGCTGCTTATTATTATTGAGAAGTAATGACAGCAGACTGAAAGTAGATGTCTCAACCACTGATATCCGCTGGGGGTTTGCTGTAATTATTTTTCTCCTTCTCTCTGTTTGCTTGGGTTTTATTGTTAGGAATGTCGGCACCTCTGGATTTATCCGTATTAATAGTTTATAGTGTGTATGTGTAGACGAGAGAACGGTGGTCAGGCTACAGCTCCAGATGAGTGTGATTGGGATCGTCTTCCTCCCCCGGCCGGTTTTTTTTTTTTTTTTTTTTTTTCCCCCACTTCTTGCATCCTGTCAGCTCATCTCTCCTGCTTGTTCCGGCTGGGCTGGAGGCTTCTTACATCTTAATAATGAGCTGGTGGAGAATCACACACACGCGCGCACACACACACGTACTGCAAAGCTGCGGGCACCATCTGGAAGACGCTCTTCCAAGCGCCCACAAGGTTAAGATGGGCCAGTGCACCTAATGATCCTGCGTGGGCTCTTTTCGAACGAGCAGCGTCGGAGGGAGCCCAGCACGCCGCGTAATGGCCAAGCGCTCGGCCGGCCCACGTCACTCTTAATGAGCCTGGGCTTTTTTAAAATCGAGCTTTATGGACTCCTTGATGTCGGACCACATTAGCAGGGCAGTGCGCTTCTCGTGGGTCCATCTCCATCATTATACGCAGTCGAGCCCAGAGCTGACCTTCATCCTCCTCCTCTTCCTCAGAGCCAGCGCGCTAATTGATTTGCTGTGTGGCAATGCTTCTTTTGATTCGTGTTCTTAAACTGTCGACTTTCCTGCAGAACTTCGGCAAACAATTACAAGGAGGGACAGAACGTATGCGGGGGGAAGATTCTGATACCCGAAAGCACTGCAGCTGTTTAATAAGCAGAAGCAGGCAGACGTGGGCTTGTGTGTCGTGTAGCAGCTGACTTTTTTTTTCTTGTCTCATAGGGCCTTCTCAAGGTGCTCCTGGACAGTACCCTAATTACCCACAAGGCCAAGGGCAGCAGTATGGAGCATATAGGCCACCTCAGCCTGGTCCTCCACAAGGCCAACCGCAGCGTCCATACGGTTATGACCAGGTAAGTCAGCAAGACGGGATTAAAGGAGGTCGTGGGTTTTAAAGCAATTGTAAGGAGGGGATCCGACAGTGTGCAGCTGTGTTTGTGATTTGGAACACTTCCACCCAGTCTTGAACAGCGTCCAGGTAGTCCTTAACTTCATTCAGTTCAGTTTATAGTTCTAATAGTAATAATAATAATAATATTGATGATGATGATGATGATGATAAGTATTATTCCGGCAGCCATCCTCAGTACATTTTTCTTCCATCTTCCGTTCAACCCTAGACCTGTTAATGATTGCGTCCTTTCCGAACTAGGACTGGATAAATACAAGGACTCCTAACGCTGATTTAAACTGGGCTGAAGTGGGTAGTTCTGGTAGCTCCTGCTTTAAAAAAAAAAAAAAAAAAACTTGCATGTGAATCCCAAAGTCTGTGACGTGTGTATAAGGATTAAAGTCACTGTGCCACCAGATCCTAAGCTGGTCCTCGTGTTGCCTCTGTTATTCCTGTGTTTCTCTGTGGCCCTTGACAAGGGGGCCGCTCTGTTCCTTTCATATCTCTATGTTTGAACATTCAGGGGCACATGAGGAAATAACGGACCGAGTATTTCAACCCCTGACTAGATGTTTAAGAAGCAAAGGTAACTGCTGCCATGACGCGTTGTCCGATTCAGACACCCCCCCCACTCCCCACCCCCCACTCTTTCCTCGTTTATTCTTATCTTCATTTTCTTTGTTTCTGCTCTTGTATTTTATATAGTTTGATAATCAGGGGTCGAAATAATCCTCAGGTCCTTATTTTGAAAAAATGAAAATGCTTAGAAATATATATATATATTTTTTTTACTCAGTGTGATGCTTGCATATGTATCTGTTTGTGATGAAAACTTCAGTTACAGCAATTAGCGCTTGTCAAGATGTTAAACCCATTTTTACAAATATTTATGTAAAATACCAAAAAATATACATAAAAAGAACGGGCCAAAATGTAACCTTGAATACCTTTTATCTTTCAGTCGTGTTAATTCCTTTCCTCTGTTCATGTAGCTGCACACACACGCACACAATATGGTGTCAGTGTGCATCATTATAACTGTTTATGTATTTATTATATAAAATGTCATTGTAAACGGAGAGAAAAAGGTCTCTTATCTTTATATATAATATAATTTTATATATATATATATATATATATATAAGACGTAATT
>JAQMYF010000010.1:20211235-20227892 GCA_030014195.1 Neosilurus mollespiculum | reverse complement strand
ACACTAACTGGCAATTTCACATTGCCCCTGGTTGTGGATATGAGTGTGAATGGTTTTGTGTGTGTGTGTGTGTGTGTATGGTTCAGATGACAAATCAGAAATCTTGCCACTTAAAACACTCTCATTCAGTGTGAGGTTGTTGGAGCTCACCATGAAGTCATTGACATTGTTTTCTTGTGATAAACGTATTGGACTTTATCTTCATCCATACCTTTTCACTTGTATTGGTAGTATCTTGCATGGTTGCATGCCATAACCATGCTAAATTGAACTGGGAGACACAATGAGTTTGTATGGACTGACCCATTGAGCAGTGCCCAGAGGCACCGCCCGTTAACCCATCGTCTGTCTTTTTAAGACCCCCAAATTTCCCCAGAGAAATTTTTCTGACATTTTGCACGTAAGTTGTGCTGGAACTCACATGCTGCAGGATTGGTCTGAGCAATCATTCAAATCCGGCTCTCTACTACGTCATCCTCAATTCAGAGGACACTTGTAGTTTTGACTCTGACGCCATGTCATGCACGTGGATAAAGAATCAGAACCAGCTTTATGAAACAATGAAACGGTGTAATAGTAAAAAAACAAAGTGGACCCACCTGTTCGTCACATGCTAGTGTGAATATACGTTAACTTGTGTAGACAAAGTGTGAAGCGTCCACAGTGTGAAGAACTCATTCAGAATTGTGATTGAAGGATCTCAGTGTCTGTAGTTAGTATGTCAGGAGTGTTTCAGAATGCTGTTTCCTTCAGGTGTCTCTGTGTACCTCTGTCATGCTGTCACATTGGAGGTTTTTCCTCTTTCAGCAGCGTTTTCACCTTCGAGATTGTGTCTTCGCAGGAGATGCAGTCAGTGAGAAGATTCTCAAACGTATACATTTGTAATGAACGTAGCTAAAAATGCTAAGTGTTTTATTAACAGCTAGCATGAAGCCTCTTGAAGCAGCTAGCGTGACATCAGAGGAAAAACTTACATTCTTGCTCTCTCCCCCCCCCTCCCCCTCCCCCTCCTCCCATCATCCTCAGGGTCAATATGGCAACTACCAGCAGTAAACAAGAGACGCTCTTCTTCCTGACCGAGCGTCTGCATGACGCTTTCCGTCTTTCTGGACCTGAGGAAGGGCTACGGCTCTCTGACACTCCCACTCCCCTTTCCGAAATTGCGAAGAGATGGATCCCTCCCCCCTCTCTCTCTCTCACACAGAAAAATTAAACACACATCATCCTTTTTTTGTGTATAACTTTTTCTCTGGTGGTTCAAACACACCCTGACGCTGGATGGGACAGAACATGTTTTCCACAAGCATCCATGGGAAGATAAGACTGTGATCAGGCCAAAAAGTTTTCTTTCAGTCACTTCCTGTTGCAGTGAATCACACGGCAGGCTGTAAACTTTTGCTACGTATTCCTAGGCCTTTTATTTTTTAGGGCTTTTCACCACCCCTCCGTTTTTATCTGAAGCCATCTTAAAAGCAGCAATGCCTTAAAAAAGGGGGAAAACAACAACAAATTGGAGTGGCCTTATTTAATTTCTGCCAGAAAAGCAGGGAGGGGAATTTTGATATCCTGCAGCACGGAGTCGTCTTCTTGCTGCAGTATGTTAGGAACCATCTCTTCACCCGATTGCGTGAAAGTTTCTCTAGCTGAAGCAATAACAGCGGGAGGGGGGAGCGGCCCAGAGAGATGATCTTGCACAGGGAATATTCTTCTTACATGTCAAGGTCAAACTTGTATAATGTACAAATGCATTTTATGCTTTCTAGATAGAGCTTACTTTGTACTGAGGGTTTGGAAACTTTAGCGCTAAATATTGTACTTTTCTTTCTTCGTTCTTTTTTTTTTTTTCACTGAATGTCTTTAGGTGGTTTTTTTTTTTTTTTTTTTGTTTTTTTCTTGTTTCTTTTTCTTTTTTTCAATAATTGTTGTCCCCTTCTTCTCTAGTGTAATGTCTTTGGTTCCTCCCAACCATGCTGAACCTTGATTAAACCCATCTGCTACTCTGGTGGTTCACGTGCTAATTGTCCACGAGGGAGCACTTCGTTTTTAAGTGCAGCAACTCGGCTGTACTCTGAGAGGGGGGAAAAAACCCCCCACACAAAACAAGAAAGGCCCCAAGAGTGGACATTCGGGAGTCGCATTCAAATTGGAGTGGGAGAACATAGAACGCGGAGAAGAGTTTTAAAAGAATCTTATCTACACATCCAGGACGATCAGATGTTTGTTCTCGATAAACTCTAGATATAGTCAGATAACTTCACACTAGGTTGTTGACAGGTTTAAACCCAATCGTTGTTTATAGAATGAAAGAAAGTGTCGAGCTTGCATCCGGTCTGCTTTTCCAACACCAACCTGCTCTTAACGGCTACTCTGTACGTCAGTATGAAGATTAGGGGACGCATGTTGTTCAATAATCACAGTGACGCTGATCATGGTGCCCGTTTATCCTGCTTCTCTGTATGTCATGTTATTTTTCCTGTGAAGTTAGCTTTAGCAGGCTGAAAATGTGAATTTATTTTTTTTATTATTTAAATTTTAGGTTTCTCGATAAAAGCTACAACCAGATCCTCCTCCTTTTTAAACTAACAAAAAAGTGTCTTCACTTTTTATTGACTGTGTTATGGTTATTCCTTTTTGATTTTGATTTTTATTTTTTTATTATTATTTTTTTTTGTACCCATGAAATATGGTCCTGGTTGTAGCTTTCTCGTTTTCCTACTTATTCCTATTGTGTAATTCTGAGCATGTACTATGATGAAGTATGAAGCCAGCGCAGTTAGCACAGGTACTTGTACCGGTGTGTGTGTATTTTTTTTTTTTTTTTTTTTTGGGAGTTTTTTAAATTGTTTGCTTGTTTTTTGTAATGTTATTTCGGGTGGGATTGGGGTTCGAGATCAGAATGTACGAGTATATTTGTGCTGATGAGGAATAATCATTTGGTGCTCGGTATCATGATGCAACTCAAATGTGCCATGACTGTCTCCTTTTTTTCCATGATAATGTAAAGTTGTACATCATTGTAACTGAACAAAAATGGCTGAAATAAATTATTGTAATACGGGTTTTATTTTCATAGATTTCATTCTCTTTTTTTGCTTGTTTTGTTCTGTAAGTGGCGATTGCTACTTGGGATCACATGTAATAAGCGGTACGTACTTCTGCAGTATGAAAGTTCACTATGAACGTAGAGTAATAACAACTCTTCTCTACGGCTGCGCAACCAGGGCCCTTAAGCAACACCAGCTACAACGCCTCTTCGTAGAAGCCTTACGGCCCAGTTCTTCGATCACATCTCTTACCATGAGGTCCGGGAGAAATCCGGCTCCTGCAGGCTTCCCAGATATCTACTAGGTTGGACTCCTGCCCACTGTCATCGTCCTAGACAAAACTTTGTGAAGGTTTTAGGTGATGATCTAAAGTTCTTCCTGGGGGAAGATGTTGACCTGGCGGCCGGAGCGAGGTTTGCCCTAGACCGTCGCAAATGGCGAAATCTCCTGCGGTCTGCTGTACGCCGCCTGGCTTGAGAACAGGCAGACCCAGTTGGGTGATGACATCATCAAGGTGCAAGGTAAGGTATGTAAGTAACACTTTAAACTGATGCAGCCGTTGGTGACTGGATAAGCACCTGTCCAATCACATTATAAAACATAAGCAACGTTTAACCTGTTACTTAGAAATAATTATTTATCTTGTGGACATGGCAGATTATTGTGTAATATTCAACACTTATGTGCTGAAGGTGAGGTGGGTGCTATTGAATAGAATTCAGGGGACTGCTCAGTCCAGCAATGTCCACCGAGCATGAGATGCTTGATTATTTTAGTATATACTACACAGCGGTATAAGCAAAAAATAAAAATAAAAAAACACTAAAAAAAGGATTCTTACGGTGCATTTCTTGCTGTTTTTAAATTGATGGATGCAGGTGAACTCTTTAGTGCGTGTCCAAGTAGGTGTTGAACACTACGGTGTCTCTTTAATTCTGGTTGAGTGTATACTTCATGAAGACATAATAGAAAACAAACTAAAACATATTTTCACCCTGACAGAGACATGCAGGGTCGGTGAGCTCTGAGCTTTGAACCGAGCTAAGCGCTATGTGGCTAACAGTCTGTTTAACCTACTCATTTTAGAGCTAAAGTATCAGAATGAAAGTAAATCATGCTCCATGAAGGTGTTATAGTTTATGCTATGCAAACACACACGAGGAACAAACTAAAACTAGATTTTAACGATTCTTATGATTGATTAATTTATTTATTTAGAAGTATGATAATGAAAATGTTACCTCCGCCAAGAGAGTGACTAACTGAGTGGTTGTGGTTTTGATTCGAGCATAATCCATTCGGAATGGTATGATATAATAAGGCAGTAGGCAAATCAGTTTTTTTGACTGCACACTAAAAACAAACGGCTGAGTCGGTTTAAATCAGTAAAGCAAACGATCACCTGAGATATTTGATGTTGTTTAACATATGTAATTTATTATAGATTAAACTGAGTGCAACATTCATTTTCTAAGCCGCTTAATCCTAATTAGGGTCTCGAAGAGGCTGGTGCCCACTCTCCACCCTCAGCCAACTCGGGTGAGGGCGGGGTACATCCTGGACAGCTCACCAGGCCAACACACATGACCATTCACACTCACAGCGGGGGGCAATTTGGAACAGCTAATTGGCCTACTGTGCATATATTTTGGACTATGGGAGGAAACCGGAGTACCCAGAGAAAACCCATATAGGCACGGAGAGAGCATGCAAACTCCACACAGAAATGCCCCGAGCCCTAGAATTGAACCCAGTTCTCCTTGCTGTGAGGCGGACCTGCGTCACCGTGCCGCCTGAGTACAACATTTGAGGTGAAAAATTGACATCGTTATGTCTGTCATTCGAATCGATTGGCGATGGTTATACGTGGTTATAAAAGCTAGCTTCATGGAATACCAAAAAGTGCATATCCAAACATTTCCGATTCATCACTTCGTGCAACAAGCAAGTTCATTCGTTGTTTTGAGGCGACTTGTCCAATTAGCGTCAGCTTAAGAATATCCTCGATAATCCTGCAGAAAGCACCATCAGACTCAGATTAAAATCATGTATAATCCGCATAGTTTTACTAATAATTACTTATCACCACTTGCTCACTGCTAAACTATTCATAATGATTTGATTGAGGGACGTTTAGTGTAATATTAAGAAGTAAGCAAGGTAGCAGTCAGTTACTGCAATTTGTAATTTAAAAAGAACTTGGAGGAGGTGAACATTATAGCATCTTTATGCAGTACAGCGTTTATATTTTCATGTTGAATTAAAAGTTTTTTCCTTTTTGAAAACTTTAAAAAGTTTTAAACATGGTTGTAACTTGTAAATGATGTTGCCTATGATTTGAATTGAGTACAGTACAGGACATGATATAACAAGATCAGTTTGTACAAATAACCCTAAATGAATACTTGTTTTACTTTTGTGCACATTAAAGATTCGAACTTATGATTTCATTTGTTATTTTTAAATACTTTAACATACCAGTCACTAGTACTGCTACTTTACTTGGTAAAACGGTCCAAAGTCTTGATTTTTGGGCTCTCAATTTAAAGAGCCCTCCGGCTTCCCACCAGGGTGTTGCCCCTGGACCCCACTTGGGACCTGGACGTTCCCCGTACCCCTGAACCATTTTAGGATTTTCCTTTTTTTTTTTCCTCATTGGCTGTCTCACCCCTGCTTTCTGTTGTACATTAATTTTCTAAACGACAGTCAATGTTTTCTTCCTGATGCACATAAGTTGCTTCAAAAGAAGTTGATGAGCAGTTTAGTGGGTGCTCCAGAGTTCCTAATGGCTCTTTAGAAATTCTAAAAAGTTCTCAACTCAGTCTGTACCTGGATAACATGAAGAATGGGTGGATTTGGATATGCCGCTTTATCTGCCAGGCTGATATGTCAGTAAGTCAGTCCCGAAATTGGTGTCAAGACCAAGGTGTCCTCGACGGTGTCATCAAAAACTCATCCTGCCTACATGATTGAGATTAAATGAAAGTTAAATTATCTGAAGTGTGTCTGGTGGTCTGGGAGAACCCTTCTCTTTTCTGAAATCTATATTTTACCGAGCTGACATTGGATTCGCTCTTGCGTGTATCTCAAGCAGAAGAAAAGTTTTCGATATTAAAGGTAACCTTTAAAAAGTTTTGGAATTTTACCGGGAATCTACGGGAGCTAATTGGCCAAGCTCTCACAGGAGGGAGGGATGGCATACACATACTTCCCTGTCACTCACAGCGATCACCAGCCAATCATGGGCGTCTGTGAGCTCATTCGTACGAGGGGGCGGATAGCGCTTTCCCTCCGTGTGTGTTAAGCTGACCCCCAAATATGTGTGCGCAGCAGTTCAAAAAGAGGTGGGTGGCTAGCATTGCATGTCACGAAGGGGCATGTGCATGCTTACACCCTCCCCTGGTTGGTGGTGGTTGTGTCTCAGGAGATGAATTCTGTGTCCAGCTGTCTGTCATGATGTCCCTCAACAGGTGGATGGAAGGCCAAAAGGGTCAAAAATTCGAATTATTTTTTTAAGGAATTGACTAGTTTCATTTGAGTTTTTATTATGCCTCCACCCGTGATGGTGCCAGGGCATTGTGATTCCGCCCTTTCTGTGTGTGTGTGTGTGTGTGTGTGTGTGTGTGTGTCCTCCCAAACTACCTTTTGGACACTCTGTTTTCCTCCAGTTACTCCCCACTAAAGTCCCATGAACAGGTTCTGAGGTCATAGAAAAATCTTGTGCCAATACTGCAGACTGATTGCCCGCATGGATTTGTACCAAACTTTCACCAGTTAGTCAATACTGAATTCTCATGAACAGGTTTTCAGGACAAAGTTCAAACACACGTAAAAGATTTATGGCACAGGCATATCAAGCCTTTTACCAAGTACTTTTATGTTTCATTTAGTTATTTTACTTTAATTTAGTTATTTTATTTTATTTTATTTTAGTTTGCTTTTCTGTACATTACTGCCACCTTTTAGAACTAGTCAGTGTCTCAACCTTGGTGCAAATCAAGGGCGGGGTAATTTTCACTAACTATATTAACCCTGGTTCCCTCCTCACAATAACATACCAGTAGGAAGTTATGTGGCAAAATGTCATTTCTACACATTTTTGTGAAAAAAATTATGGTTTCTTAATACCAGATTAAATTTTTCACCAGTACCATATTCTTCTCACTCAATCATTTGCTGAACCACTTGATCCTTTTCGGGTTGCAGGGAGGCTGGAGCCTTTCTCAGCCGACGCCGGGTGAGGGCGGGGTACACCCTGAACATCTCACCAGATCATCCCGGGGCCAACACACACACAACCATTCACACTCGCACCTCGGGGGAATTTGGAACAGCTAATTAACCTAATGCATGCTGTTGGATTGTGGGAGAAAACTGCAGTACCCAGAGGAAACCTACGCAAGCACAGGGAGAACATGCAAACTCCATACACAAATACCCTCGCCGAGACCCAGACCCAGGACCTTCTTGCTATGAGACGGACATGCTATACACCACCTAATACCATATACTTGTTAACCAGAATGTAACCGTAGTGACATGTCATGTTTTTTCCCAAACCACCACACACACACACACACACTATATTATCAAACAAGTTCCTTAAACAAAGCAAGATTTCAGACAGGCGTTTAAGTTTTAACATAGCTGTGCAATGTAAAGATGATGTACGCACTCATGGCAAACTGCAAGCTAACTGGCCTAGCAGTTTAAATAGAGAGATCACTTGCTTTGTGTTGCTGAAAGATAGAATCTGGCTTGCTGCAGTTTCTCTAATGTGTCCAGCTGCATGGCGAGAGCACAGGGACATGTTCACACCTTTCTTCCGCTCGCCAGTGCGTTGGAGGGACTACCTGTCACGTCAGAAGGGGAAAGTTACAGATGGTATGCCAGATGTGTGGTCAGTCAGGCTGTGGAAGGGTGTGTGTTTGGAATTTGATGGTTAGGACACCGTACTGAGTGCGTACGCTGTAGAAGAAAAGTTTAAATGAATGTTTAAAATGGTACCAGTTCGGGCTGAGTGAGGTGCAAAAGCAGTGTGTGTGAGTGAGAGAGTGAGTTCTTTACACCCCCATTCACCACCCTGCTGCTCCACAGCTGGCCACTCCACCCTTCCCAGCTGCCACTGGGGCTCCCCCTGGCCCAGTGTCTTGGCAGAGGCAGATGATTGGTTGAACCCCTGCTGAATGAAGGCCGTGCCAACCATTGAGCTCCACCGTGAACTCGCTAACGCTCTCGGGGTCAGACAAAGTCACTCCTACATCGACGGCAAACTCGAAAATGGCAATAACAGAGTGTTGACATGCAGAAGATGGGAGCCCAAGCCAAAAGAACATGAAGGAGAATTTAAGAGTGAATATTAGATGCCTTTGGGAAAAGGGAACATAGCTTGTACCTGAAATATGCATTCTGCTTCTGTTTGCAACCTCTCAAGCAGGCACGACGCAGGGTTTCCTCACAGTCTTCCTAAAAATAAGTCGCCGCCACCCCACCCATGTGGTGTCATCTTGGACAAGTGTCATCACCACGTCGTCTGCCACTGCTGTCATGGGCCGAGTGCTCTGACAGTCTCATTTCAGACCTTGATTATCTCATTCAATATTCTGATATATTGTTATTATAATCTCTGCCACCTCTCAAAGCCGCGCTGCAAGTGCGGAGGGGGAAAATGACATTGCGATCATAGCTGGAAGGCAAGATATTCTCTCTCTCTCTCACACTCTCTCCGTCTCTATGACTGGAAGTCTGCAGGGAGGAATAAGGGGTGCTTACGGGGGGGAAATGTAGCAGCCTCCACAGTTTAATTGGAGACATGTCACACTAAATAAATGGTGCAAACACAAGCAGCGGCCGGAGGCTTGAGCCGAGGGCCCAGGGGAAGTGCTTGCCATTATTGGGCTGGAGCTCCGGTGTTTCTGGGCCGTATATGGAGGTGTGCATGCGTGGGTGGAGGGTCTCCAGCTACCCATGACTGTAAGCTCATGGCTGCCAAGCAACCACAGTAGCACGTCAGAAAGGAGGGAAGGTGATACTGTCATTTGGGATGACAAGATGTTGGTTATTCTGGCAGTAAATGACTGACATCTTCTATAGCTGCGGATCAAAGCTTCCTGGGAAAAGGAATATTGGTGTTCCTGTCTTGGAGATATGAGATACTTTCAGGTCAAGACCAAATGAAAATGGGCAGTTGGTTAGTAGGAAGCCGTTTTAAGGTGATTACTGATCTTGACAAAGCATATGCATTGTCAATAGTTGACATTCCCATATATTCTGGACATGCTACACATGCTAGACCAGGTGTGCCCAATCCTGCTCCTGGAGATCTACCTTCTTGAAGACTTTATCTCCAACCCTAACGTGGCCCATGTGACTGATCTAGTCAGGTCTTAAGTCTTCATTTCAAAGTCTTAAGCATTGATATGATGATTAGATGGTCAGATGGGCATGATTAGGGTTTGGAGCAAAGGGCTTCAGGAAGGTAGATTTCCATGAGCAGGATTGGGCACCCCTGGACTAGACCATGGAGAGGAACATGTTCTGTCCTGGGGCCAGTCTTGAGGACTCTTAGAACAAGTGACAGAAGTGTGGATGGTGTATGGAGAGAAACAAGGGATGTAATTATGGGTGGTTTCTATAAGAGACACAAGGATGAAAAAGGGACGGAATATGGATGGTTTCTGAAGAGAAAGAAGAGCAACAAGGGTGGTAGGATGGTAGTCCCACAGGTGGCACATCAACAAGGCTTTCATGCTGGGGATCACAAGTTCCAGTTCAGGTTGATGAATCCCATGCCCGTGGAAGATGATTGGCCAAGCTATCAGGGGAGGAAAGGATGGCCAATCCGAGGAAAGGGGCAGACAGCACTTTACCTCTGAATGTGTTATGATGTCCCTGAATATGCATGCACCGCCGGTGGGAAGATGCGGGCGGCAGGCATCGTGTGAGGTGTCTTGGAAAAAGCATGTGCCTCGCCCTGATCGGTGGTGGTTGCGTATAATATGAAGGCATACTTGATGGCTGGAAATTGACTATGACTCAGACCCCCTAGCCGGAAAAAAAAGGTTTTTGAAGGGGAAGAAGAGAGAAAGAATAGAAAGCATCATTAATGGTTTCTTAAGAGTAAAGTAGGAATAAAGGACAGAAGTGAGGATGGTTTCTTGAGGAAGAATTGAGGAGCGTATGTCTGGTTTCTGAGCCTTACCTTAAGAGGATAAAGTGAGAGGCAAGGGGGATGAGCATGCATTGTTCATGAGCTTTACCTTATGAGGAGAGAAAGAGAAAGGATTGACATGTGCTTGGATCAAGTTACATGAACTGTGCTGTCCCTGGATTCTGCCAGTGAACACTTTACAGTAAGGTGGTGTTGGATATTTACCTATATTTTCAAGTGTACTAACCACTTCAAGTATGGTAGCTACACCGCACTGGTACAGGTTTGTTGCTAAATACTATAAATTACCCTTTATTCATTCATTTGCCAAATCTCGCAATCCTACTAGGGTCGTATGAAGGCTGGAGCTTATGTCAGCCGACTCTGGGCAAAACACACAACCATTCACACTCAGATTTACATCTAGGGGCAACTTAGAAGAACTTGGAAGAAAAATAGCCTAATGTGTATGTTTTTGGATTGTGGGTGGAAACTGGAATCCCGAGAGGAAACCCATGCAATGGGTAGAACATGCAAACGCCACACAAAAAACACCCTCGCCAAGCTCGAACTCATGACCTTCTTGCTGTGAGGCATACATGCTAACCGCTACACCACAAAGCCACCACACTTTATTTAGTAAAACAGAACCGCAAGAAACCTCAAATCAATGCACCTGACTGTCACACAGCACTGACACTATAGACTTCTTCTTTCCCAACACACCACGTATGCCATTCATTCCTTCATTCATTTGCCGAACTACTTAATCCCACTAGGGTCACAGGGAGGCTGGAGCTTATCTCAGCCGACTTTCACTGTTGAGCCGACATTACCTTTCTCTAACAGACTGACACCCGGGGCAATCTGGAACAGTCAGTTAGCGTAATGTGCATGTCTTTGGACTAGGGGAGAAAACTGGAGTACCCAGAGGAAACCCATGCAAGCAAGCGGATAAATGCAAACTCCGCACTGATATGCCCTTGCCGAGCCGTGGACTCAAACCCAGGACCCTCTTGCACCGAGGTGAACATGTTAACCACTGTGCCGCCCTCTTTAATGTATGTCCACGTGGAATATCTACATGTGTAATATAATGAGTGCATAAATACTATGCATGTATGAGACTTGAAGCCTGGAGTACCGTCAGAGCTGCTCTTGATGAATCAGAATGCGGAATTCGACAGCATTGTGATATCAAGCAAGTCCCAAGTCAGAAATATCCCCATATAAGTAAAAGTAGAAGGGATTTGTACTGATGCACAGGTGACCAGAGGTTTGCTGAGCAAGACAAGACGAGGTGTGTGTTCCAAACACACTAATTAATTTGCAGTCATGCTCCTGTCCGCATG
Source organism: Neosilurus mollespiculum (assembly GCA_030014195.1). Taxonomy (NCBI): domain Eukaryota; kingdom Metazoa; phylum Chordata; class Actinopteri; order Siluriformes; family Plotosidae; genus Neosilurus; species Neosilurus mollespiculum. The sequence continues at coordinate 20,216,346 of JAQMYF010000010.1, read as the reverse complement.
CTCTTAATCAATCGGCGATTTTCTCCACAGGTTTAGTCTCAAAACGCAGTTCTGAATCCTGCAGGACACGAAGCATGCCGAGAAGATATCGATGCGACATACAGAGAGTTCATCACTGATACTCAGCTTGAAAAATCCATAACATGCTCTCAGGCACACGTCAAGTTCCTCATCTGCCCTCAAACCATTCGTGTTGATTTATTTATTGCTGCGGGGCCTTATACCATTTCCATTAGTGACTCATTCTAAACGGCTGACAGACTTCTTCAGCTTTAAATGTATAGATGTTTCACCATTTTTACATACCAGTTCTTCAGGCATTAGCAACCCAGCACAAAATGAGCTACAAACTGTGAGAATATTGGCAATAAAATATTTTGACAGTTTGAAGATAAATTATCAAACACGTATTGAGTTATACATTGGAGAAAGTCACATTTCATTGTGTTTCTTATTGCTTCTAACTCTAGCTCTTTTATTTTTAAACGGCACATGGTGTAATGGTTAGCATGTCCGCCTCACAGCTAGAAGGTCCTGGGTTTGGGTCCCAGGTTTGGGAGTTTCTCTGTGGCGTTGCATGTTCTCCCTGTGCTTGCGTGGGTTTCCTCCAGGTACTCTAGTTTCCTTCTACAGTTCAAAGATATGCACATTAACTGTTCCAAATTGCCCCTCGGTGTGAGTGTAAGTGTGAATGGTTGTGCGTGTGTTGGACCTGCGATGGACTGCTGAGCAGTTCAGGGTATACCCCACATTCACCCATTGTTGGCTGAGATAGACTCTAGCCTGGTAGGATTGGCCCGAGAAGGACTAAGCAGTTTGGCAAAAGAGTGCACACATGAGGTCTCTTTCAGTGCCTGCATGATGGGCTACCACAAGGCTAAGAGGCCCTAAAGGGCAAAATCAATAGAAAGCAATAAATACCCTTTGAGTGGATCAGAAAACTCATATCTCTGCAAACAGAATGTGTTTGGGGAAAGGGTGCTCAAATTTATTTGTTTTGTTTGCCTTAATAGCTTCAATCCTGGGTGATGCAATGGTCTGCCTCACAGCAAGAAGGTCCTGGGTTTGAGCCCCGGGCTCTGGCATTTCCGTGTGGTGTTTGCATGTTCTCCCCATGCTTGTTGGTTTCCTCTGGGTACTCCAGTCTCTCCAGTCCAAAGACATGCACATAAGGCTAGTTGGTTGTTCCAAATTGCCTCTAGGTGTAGATGTGAGTGTTAATGGTTGAGTGTGTGTGGTGGCCCTGTGATGGTCTGGTGAGCTGTTCATTGTGTAGCCTGCCTTCGCCCAGAGTTTTGTGGAGTTTTGCACAAAGTATTGTGAAGGCATCACTGTTCTAAACATTGGTACCAGTTGGAGTTCACAGGATGCAACCACATCAGAAATGTGCTCATTACATGCCCTTATGGTGCAGACAGTGACACTGATCACTCCTGAGTCTGTTCTAGGGTCAGACTGTGGCCAGAAAAATCGAGTCACTAGGAAACCATGCACAGAGGCAAAGACGGCTGAACACCCAGGTACAAAGCAGACAGCTCAGTACTGTGTACATGATTGCTGGCTTTAGTAATCATTTAGAAGCATGCAGCTCGAGCCTGATTTTGGCAATAATCTTGGAATGCATGATGGAATCAAAAGAGCTATGGGTTTCAAATAGACCAAAGTGGCACTATGGACGTCAGCTACCAGGAAAACTATCAACAACAAAGGCAAACTGCTGGGGAGACGGGTAGGTGGAACACTGCATTGAATTAAACTATTTTCAACACCATCTTCAACTCTGTCAAGTGGCTTCGCTCCTTATAGAGACGCTAAGCCACTAAACAACCCCCTGTCAACTACGAACGCACTGGGACCAGATGGCCTACCATCAGACCTCAAGTGTGCCAAGGACGCCTTGCTGTATCCTCTGTATGGCCTGCTCTTTCAGAACTGGGTGAGGTGGGAGAAGCAGTGCCTTGTGACAGAAGAGACTGTAACATAAAAAAAAATGCAACAAGCACGACTCCAACAATTATCAGAGAATTTTACTGTTGAGCATGGTCAGCAAGGCATTCACCCATGTTACCCTCAACAGATTGCAGCAGCTTGCTGACAGGGTATTCTACCAACAGCAGCTGCGGCAGGGGATCTTCTTCCAAACCAGGTCAGATGGAAAGCTGCTCAGTATGTCTCAGTGGGGAAGAGAAACGAAAGTGTGTTGGGACATACTGTTTGAGTAGGGTGTGTCCTTGGTGTCCTATACTGAGGAACAGCTACAGAATTTCATAGACACCTCACTGGCATGTGAAAGATGTGATGGGCCTGAGGATTAAATATCCATCAGTAGTTCAACTGTTACAGATGACATCTTTGTGGTCAAAGATCATACAGATCTACAGTGCATCCATCTGCAACACCCTACTGTGATCAATCTTGCAGGCACAACCTGTGTCTGTCTAATGTAGAAAATGTGGCAAAACAGCAAACTAATGGTCCACATCAATCCTCAAGTCCCTTGCATGCATCCTCATCACCTTAACAGTAGTGAGTTCTGGTCTACTACCTAAAAAGGAGATTTAACTCCTTCCATTTGTGGAGCCTCTGATGCATTCTTGGCATCAGGGGGTCTGACTGGGTACTACACTGTACACTACCCTAACAAACTTGGTTCTAATGTCTTGGCCATTATCGGGTTAAGCTTGATGGAATGATTTCAAAATGACCTGCTGTATGGTATAATTGTCTTCAGTAAAAGACCATAAGGACATCTTTACCTCCATTCCAAAGATACTTGTAAGGATTTAAACTCCATGGACGTAGAGAACTAGCCAGCAGTCACGACTTATGGACAGATATTGATCTTAAAAAGGCTCGATTGTTCATCAGTGATTCAGTTTTGAAGCCAGATGGCAGCCATCTTGGTGAGACCATTTTGCTGTGAGACCTCAGTACTAATATGGTTGGAAGCTGGCACAGCTTTAAAACCTGGAAAATCGCACCGCGGAAGCTTAGAATGTCTTAAATTCATAAATGTTTAGCAATAATTTCATGGACTAAACTCGCAACAAGCTGTTTGAAAAAAAACAGCCCTACATTACTGAAATTTAGCCCCCAAAAAAGGTGGGGTTTTTTTTGTTTTGTTTTTTTTTAGTGTAAAGTATGACTTACTACAGGGCAGTGGTGGCCCTGTGGTAGGATGTTGGATTACTGATTTCTGGTCCCAAAAAGAACCATCGCTAACTTTCGTAAGGAGTAGGCTGCATTGCTGTCAGCGTGCTTCTGCCCTGCGATGGCCTGGCGTACTGTCCAGGGTGTACATTGCCCTCGCCCAGAGTCGGCTGAGGTGGGCGCCAGCCTCCCTGTGACCTTAATTAGGATTAAGTGGTTCAGAAAATGAATGAATGAACTTTCAACAGTAAAGTGGTCTCACCAAAATGGTGCCGATCTGACTTAAAATTTTTACGTGAAGAAAGAGTATGATGCACAGTGGAGTCTTTTTTTTTTTTTTTTTTTTTTTTTTTTTTTTTTTTTTTGTGCTCAGTCCTGACAACTACAACAAGAAGAGGTCGATCTAAGACTGGCTGCATACAAGAAGCACACAGTGGAAGAACAGCCAGAGGATGATGTCTGCTGACTCCAGCTCCAAATGCACTTTAATAAAAAAGCCATTTCTGTGAAGGGCTCCACAGCCACAGCAGATAGAACACTGTTCTAGTGTCACCAGATAAAGTGACATATTTTCTGGGCACAAGGTCCATGGTCTTTTGAGACTGGCAGATGCAGAAGCTGAAAGCTGAAAGCATTGAGCCCTGTGGTACCACTTCATTCATGTCAGGATTAAGTAACACAGTGGAGTTATTTTATTAAAAAAAAAAAAAAAAAAGGAATTTAAAAGTGCAGTAACTCTTAACACTTTACGCCAAGCCTGATCACGTCATTTTATCGTTGATTATTCTTTTATAGCATCACACCATAAAATTTAATAATTAGTTAAGAGCAATAGAAATTTCTTTGTCTTATAGAAAAAGGGGGGTTATTCAATTAACTTTCTTTTTAATTGACAATAATTCAGGGCAATGTTATGATGATTAAAAATTCATCGAAAGGCAAATATGCACTGAAAATGAGCACTGATTGCCAATGAGCTTTACCGTCAGTGTTTACCGCACACACTTTATTTGATACATGAGAACAGTCTACATCCTTACTTCCTGATTTTCACTTGCACTTCAAAAGCCTGACTATATCCGTCCTGTCTCAGTGGAGTTCATGTTTATCTGACATTATGATTCATTTTCCTTTTGGCACTGGAGCCTGAACACATCATAGAATAGTCCTTGAAATTCCAACTCCTACATGGCAATGTGTTCATGTATGATTGTCTGCTAAGTTTCACAATAAAAGTAAAACAGAATGCTATCACTTTGGTTATGAGGCTTGTTGTTATGCTGAGTGTGATTTCACTGGGAAAAAAAACATCCTTGCAAAACTTTGCCATTTAGAAGTTTTAACTTTTCAGAAACTTTCCTAATTATAGGTAATTATCTCCTGTGAGGTAACTCCTTACTTTCCCTGCAGTGGAGTGTTTAAAGTCTTAATGGTGCTGCACATGTAACACCCACGTCCTCGGTGTTTCACTTCGGAACACCTGTAGCCAATTGTCTCATTACCTCCCTCTGTGTGTGTTTGTGTGTGTATGTGCTTTATATTTAGTTAAACTGAAATGTTTCCCTTTTGAAACAACAAGTAGTAGAATTTTAAAATCTGGTTAAAGTGGAATCCAAACTCTCGTGTCACACTGAATATTGACGGTGAGATGTCAGCAACAATAATTGCCGATATTAAACTCACAAATTATATATAAATTAGAGAAACGTCTGAAATAACATAAGGCTATTCACATCTAAACATAACACTATAGTCATTGACAAAAGTCTTGTCGCACATGTGGACGTTCATGTATAAAAGCCCATATCTCACAAACCTATTAACCGATTTTCATCAACTATGACTTATTACAGAAGAATAATCAAATGGCCTTGTTTATAACTTAATATACACTCACCGGCCACTTTATTAGGTACACCATGCTAGTAACGGGTTGGACCCCCTTTTGCCTTCAGAACTGC
>JAQMYF010000010.1:20189440-20211135 GCA_030014195.1 Neosilurus mollespiculum | reverse complement strand
GATTGGCTGATTAGAAATTAAGTGTTAATGAGCAGTTGGACAGGTGTACCTAATAAAGTGGCCGGTGAGTGTATAATACTGTAGCAAAAACTGAAAAATTTAAAGGATCACTCAAGGTCAATAGTGCCTTTGCAAACATGGCCATGATGATACCAGACTCCCAGGTGCGTGTCATGAGGAATATTTATCATATTAAAAGAATCAGACACCTTCAAAATATTTTAATTACAAATATTAAAAATTTGTAGGTGCTACTAAAAATTCTTGATGCCCAAGACACTTTTAATCCATTTTTAATACATAAGTAAGCTATTTTAGAGGGCAGCTCATTCATCAAATGGTCAGAATACAGTGTGTTATCAACCATATGGTGACAAATCTGAGCCACATTATGTTTGAAACATAACGGGAGGCAATAATCTGTTGATATTGGCGTCTGGTAATGTTCCCACCCATCCTACATAGCTTTGTGATACCTATGTACTGGAGGAGACCTTAAACCATGATGTTTCACCTTCATACATGACTGGCTCTTTGGTGAAATCGGGGTCCAGCAATTTTCTAGATGGTCAGTAACAACATTGGTGGCAGAGCAATATGATATTGAATTAATAATTCATCACAAATATCATTTTTTTTTCTCCATGTTTCTGCTAATAACAGTTTCCACATGTCCGGGCCTTGGTAAGCACATCATGGTGTTCTAGCTGTGTCTTGTTCAGGACCTGTATGGTGTATGGTAACCATTGCTAGAAATATGATGTAGAGTTGATGCTGAAGCAGACATTCCTTGCTATGAGTCCTAATGGAGCTTTGAGGGAGTCATCAGGAGGCGAACTACAACTTTTGTGCAGCCTGTTGTTTAGTTTTGCTTGCATGACCGAGCTTACCTATGTGATACCAAGGGGGTCTGAAATTTCTTACTACTGCTTGCAAATTATTTTCATTTGCTTTTAGGAGATCTTGAAGGTTTCTGCAATTTTTGCAAAAAGATTTTATAAATTGCCTGAAAGCTGCTTAAATACCTGTATTTTATGTATATTTAGTTAATCAAGCACCTTTCATTATTTTTTACTAATTACTTTGATCTGGAATGTTATGTTACATGATTGCGACAAGTCTTTTGTCCAGCCTAGAATGGATATGTTCGTCTTTTATTATCTGTATAAAATATAAATAAATTTGCAATTTCCTGTTGCTTTGAGAAAACAATCTGTACACTTGTAGGATTGATGTAAGTCATGATGAAAATCGGTTAATAGGTTGGTGAGATATGGGCTTTCATACATGAACGTCCACATGTGCAACAAGACTTTTGTCAATGACTGTACATTATATTCACATACATCAGACAGGCAGTATCCCAGTACATTTATTACACAACACTTCCATGTTTACTGTTTATTTGACGTCACTCCTGCCCCACTTTTCGCAGTACAGTCCCGCCCCATATCACTCCTATTTTTTCTTAAAAAAAAAAAACGTTGTAATAACAGTGCTTTTTGATATGCAAAGATATATACTGTATTATGTATTAAAGCAAAAGGAAAAATCAAAAGTTACTCCACCGAAAGACACTAAAGCAGCTAGTAGTACTTGGTTTTATTTGTATTTAATAAAATATGTAATAAAATCATGTAATAAGGGTTGTTAAAAATAAGAGTGGAATTATGATGGGGAATGATTGTGTCGTATTTACTTTATGCGCATCATCCACATGTGTCTCATGAAGTAAAAGCCTCACCACCTACATAAACCTCGTCACTGTCTCTTCACTCGACTGATCTCTGAATATGCTAATATTGGTGAGGGGAAAATGATTTGTTTAGGTTTGTTCTTTTGGCTCATTTCCCATTTTTTAAAATATTCCATCTCCGGATTGTGATAATTTGACAGCTGGTATTTAAACTATGTACAAACTAAATTGATTAGGATAATTAAGTCAATTTTGGTTTTCTGTGTAATTGACAACTTGATCAAAGCATGACATTCAATAGATGAGGAAATCACGCTTAAATGGAAAGTCACTGATTCTGCAGAAAGACAGCTGATATTTGACAGCAAAAAAACAAAACAAAAAAAAATACTTAAATCTTCCTTTAGTGTTTCTACAGAAATTCACAAAGAAAAAAAAAATCTCCCCTCTATGAGCCACACAACATTATTCCAGAGAGTCAGCAACATGGCCACAGCAAAAATGCTTGGCTGGAATAGTGTTGTGTGAGATACCTTCTGCAGAACCAAATTATGAGGAGATATTTATTGAATTTGACAAAAATGTAATTACTACAGGGTTTTTGAATAGATCTGATGACTGCGCCTTTAAGCCAGACCAAAAATTATCAGGATACATTTTGGGCTGATAATTAAGAGAAATTGTTAAAAATGCAAAAATAATACAGTGGTTTTATTAAATACCACCGTAACTAGACAGGCAATGGTGAAGTCAGGTTACCTTCTCAGTTTGAGCATTGCAAAAATGTCCAAAAATCTAATAGGAAGACCTGATAGAATTGCACCAACAGAAAAATGAAAAATACAGTAGATTCAAAAGCTTCTACTAGCTGCTAGGGTTGTGGGCAGTGGAGGGAACTGTGGAGGGCAGTGGTGGCTTAGTGGTTAAGGTGATGGGTTACTGGTCTGAAGGTCAGTGGTTCAATCCCCACTGTCACCACTGTTGGGCCCTTGAGCAAGGCACTTAACGCTAAGTTGTATAAAAATGATAATTATAAGTCGCTCTTGATTGTAATATGGTGTAAATGTAAATGTCGTGCAAATGCTGAAGCCTCCAGCATTCTCAGATAACTCTGGGTGAAGTTAAAAGATGGCTGAAATTAACTTGAGTTCGGAAGGTACATTGCCCTACAAAAGTATTTAACCCCACTGAATGTTAGCAGGTTTGTCTAAATAAAAAATGACCCTACCACAGATAAAAAAAACAATTGCAACCCAGTATGCTTGGAGAGAAATGACTATTTCCAAATCAAATGGTGTTATTAATTATCAGAACTTTATTAAAACCTGAAAAAATTCAACACTTCAACCACCCAGTCAACCAGGAATTGGTAGATCCACCATTTTCTGCCAGAAGTCTGTTGGGGTAAGTAGATTTTTACCCAGCATTTCTGCAAGATGTGCAACAAGCAGGTTTCTTCAGGTTTTACTTGGAGGATGCTTATGGAGTGCAATTTTCAGACAGGAACATAGATTCTTGATTCTAGGATTCAGATCTGGACTTTGGCATGCTGTTGTAGAGTATTGTTTCTGGTTAGGTGTGTTTGTGTGCAAGATTACGCAAAAAGGTTATGAGTAGATTTTCCTGAAATTTCTACCAGACGTGGGGCTTTAAACAAGGAAGACTCCGTTCGATTTTTGGAGATGATCCAGATTAAATTGTGGATCCAGAAATGTTTTTAAAAGATTCTTTGACAGTGTGAGAATGTGCGCCTTTGTGGAAGTGTGAAGTTACAGCAGGCCCAGAAGGTACATCCCTTAAGTGTGGATCTTCATGAGATTTCTACCTGATGTGAGGCTTTGGACAAGGAGGACTCATTAGACTTCTTTGGAGATGACCTGGATCAAATTCTGGATCCAGGAATTTCTTAAAAGATTCTTTAACATAGTGGGATAGGACTATTTTTGATGTTTTGGTTGATATGGGTGATTACTGGACTTGGTGGAGGTTTGTGCTCTCCGAGTGTTCTCTGTGCTTGTTGTTTCCCACACAATATGCGTCTTCATGTGTACGTTTAGTTTTCACAATTACATTTGGCGGGAATTCTGTCATATTTGGTAAAATCGACAGTCTGATCAGTGACACAAATAACTCATTACAGCCTTCTTCAAAGATTCAAAGAAGCAGCTCACAGCTCTCAAGCGTGTATAAGTGTATAATTGCTGTAATGTCTTCTCTACCTAATATGTAAACATCTGTTTTCAGTGACTTTATAACCTGCCCTGTTCTCTATCCTCCTTTATAGCACAGGACTCCCCTCACCATTCTCAAATTCACTGCTCTGCCCAAGACTCACGTAGTTCAGCATGGGCTAAATCAATGCGGCCTGGTCCACACCGGGGCTAAACCTCCCCCTGCCTGCCACCTCTCACCATGCTGCCGTATTAGGAAAATAATGCCATTGATCTTGCGGGATGTCAGGCTGAGCATTAAATTTGAAAAGCAGCGAGTTGGGCTGCTAGGTTTCCCCTGCTCGCTTGGTTTAGGAGATGCGGCAATGAAGGGAGACTTTCCCGCTGCCCTAGATGATAACAGGAAGAGCACATGACGTCCCGACGGATGATGGAGACGGGGTCCTGCTCGGCCTGTGTCCATTACAGGAGCGGGATAGGGGAACGGGTCGATCAGAGACAGAGCAGCAGGGAGAAGATGGTGTGTGTCCCAAAAACAGTGTGATCCCACTATAGCCATGCCATCAGGAAGAAGATACAGAGTGTGGCTCTGAGACTTAGTGTTCTGTAAATCATTTTCAATGTTTATTTTATATAAGAAGAAATTATATGCGTATTTGTTCTTATTAAACACATTCACTTCAGTGTTTCCACTGAGAACGTATGAGACTAATTCCAGTATTAGTTATTTAGAAACCCTGATTATTTTATGTACATCATATCAGCTCTATTGTTGTTGTTGTTGTTGTTGTTGTTGTTGTTGTTGACGTCGTTCCTCCGAGTGCTCATCCTGTCCTGTATTAAAACTGAGCAGGAGCGATGCGTGATGGCCCACTTCTCCACGTCCTTGAGAGGCGTATGTCGGCGCCAGGGGCTGGTAACTTGTGTGTGCGAGTGTGAGAGGGTCCCGTGGAGCTCAGCATGTGCTTTGTGCCCGAGTTCGCTCCACCCAGACGCACGTCCCCTGCCCGTTTCTGGAGATGAGCCAGGATCTGGAGGGACCGTCATCACAAGAGGGAGGGAGAGCAAACATGTTAAGGTTGAAGAGGACTTCCACGAGTGTAACATCTTCAGAAAGCTGTGCTAAATGCATTGAAACTATATATACCATACACAGTCACATGGCTGTAGTTCAGTTGTGAAGAATCTTAAATGTGACCCTCGTTCTTGCCACCTGAACGCTCCCCCAATAACCACATTCCTGTTATTAACACATCAGAGGAAGCATTGTTTCTTGTACGTGCCTGTTGTCCATAATTTCCGCCGTGCCCTGCACGTTTGTGACTCACTCTCAGTGTGCCGTTTGTGTGTTTGCTATAATTGGTATGGATATTCGCCAAGAGCGAAGATAAAGATCCATCTGAGATCCTTTTGTCCTTGAATGGCGCAATGTGGGAATTCGCTAGCCCTTTTCCCTCCTTTATTCCGGAGCGCGGCGTGGGGAATTGGTGGGATGAGACGCTATTCCCTAAATAGCCCGTGGCAAAAGGTAGCCTGATTAGCATGCTGTCTGCTAGGCATTCCTCCAGGCCACGAGTGCTAGCTATCACTTACTAACTATTTGTATTTATAGTTGTGTGTGTGTGTGTGTGTGTGTGTGTGTGTGTGGTTATAATTAGAATGAGCACAGGAAGCGTGTTTGCTTTTGATCAGCTGCCAGCCTCGTGCAGTGCCGCCATGCCACAGCCCTCACTGCTCCCAGTGGATCATGGGAAACAGCAAGGACTGTTCTAGAAAGAGCCTGAGAGCACTGCACTAGCTCAAGGTCGAACAACAGAACAGAAGGGATAATATCACGGATTGAAACTATATAAATATGAAAATAAATGTGATATGAATCTTTTCAGTAGATCAATATCAGTAATAAGTCATCAGCATCTGTAGATGGAATTTTACTACGGAGGGACTTGCTCGTCCGCCTCACAGCAAGAAGGTCCTAGGTTCGAGTCCTGGGCTGGCCTCAGGGCGTTTCTGTGTGAAGTTTGCATGTTCTCCCCATGCTTGTATGGGTTACCTCCAGGTACTTCGGTTTCCTCCCGTGGTCCTAAGGCATGCACATGTTCAGGGTGTACCAAACCTTCACCCGAGTCTGCCTAGATGACCCCATGACCCTAGTAGGCTTAAGCGGTTCAGCAAGTGTATGAATAAAGCTGTATAATCTGTGATAGGGTAAAACTTCTAAATGAGATTTTCACACGAATGGAAGGAGTCACCAGTTTTCTGCAACAGTCTTCAGGAGTTTGTGGTTTATGGTTCTCGGCAAACATAACAAGCTGTGTGGGTTTTTTTTTTCCCCTCAAGACCAAGAGAGAGGCTGATGTGAGGCCAGCTGTTTTTAATTTTTACTGTCTGTAATTATGTGGGTAAAAAAACCAACAACTATGATGTAATACTTCCCTAATAAACATGAATTGATTGATATATGCAGTATATACAGTATCTATTAACATCTATTAACCCCCAGTACCAGAAAACATCTTAATGTTACATCCTGGAGCCTAAAGGGACTTCACTGGGATTCTTACTCTCACTCACTCATTCGCTGAACCACTTAATCCTATTAGGGTCGTGGGTTAGCTGAACTGGGTGAAGGCAAGATACACCCTGAACAGCTCGCCAATCCATCGCAGGGCCAACACATCCACACCAAGTGGAAATTTGAAACAGACAATTAGCCTAATGTGCATGTCTTTGGACTGTGGAAGGAAACCAGAGCACCCAAGGAAACCCACGCAAGCGCCAGGGAATATGCAAACTTTACATAGACACGCCTTCACCGAGCCAGGGACTCAATCTGAGGACCTTCTTGCTGTGAGGTGGAAGTGGTACTAGTACACCACCGTGCTGCCCTTAATTGAGATGATATTTCATAAACTCATCACTGCCCTAATAATGAAGTACCGTACCAGGCCAGTCATCTCATTTACAAAGAATTGTTAAGTTACAGAAGCTGTTTCTGAGATTAATGTGTGATGAACACAAGTCTTCTTCATCTGGGCCTCTTTTTAAGGAATTTCAGGTACAACCAATCGCATTCATCGTTGTAGAGGGATGTTACTTTTATTTATAAGATTCTAAACAGCCTTTGCCCAGATTATATACATAGTATGTTCGAATGTCTTTCATTAGTGCCTACAAGAACTGCTAGGAGTTCATCAGACAATTATTTATAGGTCCCAAATTCCAAGCATGGTGGCACCTCATAGCAGGAACATCCTGGGATCAAGTCCCCGGTTTGGTGAGGGTGTTTCTGTGCTTCCTGAGTTTCCTCCAACAGTCCAAAGACATGCACAGTAGGCTAACGGTCTGTTTCAAATTGCCCCTAGCTGTGAGTGTAAGGTGAATGGTTGTGTGCGTGTGCCTGCGATGGTCTGGTTCAGGGTGTACCCCACTTTCGACCCTAATAGGATAAGAGGCCAGTGGTGTAGTGGTTAGGGTGGTACACTGCATGATTGAGAAGTCTTGATCAGATCCCAATATGCTAAGACCCCTGGGCAAGGTCTCAACCATAAGTGTGCCTCCGCCCACCCTGCAGTGTAAATGGCTCTCGGTAAAAATACTAATAGATAATTTGTGATGGACTAGCGTCCCATCCAGGAGGAGTTGGACCCCTATTCACTTCATGCTACAGAAACTGGGATAAGCTCTGGCTCTGATGAAAGCCCAACAGACTTTAAATAATTGGACTGTGATTGTGTATGATTGTGGGTGTGTTGCCCTGCCATGGTCTGGTGAGCTGTTCAGGGTGTACCCTGCCTTCGCCCAGTACCGGCTACCGAGTGTAGTGTACACACTGGGATGCACCATAATCTATGAAGAATTACAGTATAATATTTAACAGTACCTGGTATCTGTGTTGTTTACATTATATATACATACACACCTGGTTGTAATATTTCCCGCTATCGGGAATATCCACTTCCTGTCCGTCATACTAGACGTCTCCTATCTACCATGCTGACATGCTGAATAGTTCATGTTGCTGCAGGATGTAATATTTATCCAACTACAACAGCAGCATCCAGCAGAGATTTCACTGTTTCTGTTCCATGCTAGCAAAGGTTTTTTCCTCGTGTCATTTTTCATGTGCCGAGACATCAGTGACGAGCACTGAGTAGGGATTTAACCCGTACGCCAAGCAGCCAGACGTACTTCCAGGTCCCCCACTAGACATCTGTGTACATTCCTACACGTGGAAACAAGAGATGCGCTCTAATGATGTCTTACAGGCTGTGTGCTTTTCATTTCTCTTCATCAAATGTTTGGCATTCTGCTTGCTCAGCGCTTTATAGGGGAAGTTTGGGGGAGGGGGGGAGGTAAATCTGAAGGGAATCATAAGAGTTTGATGCCATCTCACTGCCAAAATGTCAACGATGCTGAAGAAGAAGGGGGAAAACACCTCGGCCAAAAAAACCCTGCTTGGCTCAAAGTTTAAGTAAGCTCTCCAGGGCTGAATTTTTTTTTAAGCTACACCGGCCGGAGAATTTATATTTTAAAACACAAGTCCTAAGGTTGACACTTTGGAGATGTGTTGAAAACAATCCACAGGAAATAGAGTTAGTCATGAGTTAGCATCACTGTAGCACTCTTATTCATCACTAATTCATCAGCCAAACCACTTAATCCTACTAGGATCGCAGGAAGGCTGGCCCCAATCTCAGCTGACTCTGGGCGAAGGCGGGGTACACCCCGGGCAGCTCGCCAGTCCATTGCCGAGCCAACACACATACAACCATTTACACTCACATCAACGCCTAGGGACAATATGGAACAGCCACTTAGCCTAATGTGCATGAACTGTGGGATTAAACCGGAGTACTCCAAGGAAAACCACGCAAGCTCTGGAAGAACATGCAAACTCCACACAAAAATGCCCTCACCAAGCTCGGGACTGTGAGGCAGATGTGCTAACCACTACGCCACCGTGCCACCCTAATAACTTTTTAAAAGTCAGAAAATTTAATAAGAACTTTCATAGCAAGCTGCAGACTTCAGAAATCATTCCTCTGGAGTCATGTTCAATTTCAGCCTCTGGGCTTTATTTCCAGAACCTATTTTTTTAGCGACCTGTCATGATATTAGATGGAAGGCTAAAATTATTTACTTCACACAGTCCCTTCCAAAAGTTTTGGAACAGCAAGTCCAATCCTGTTGTTTTTGTAATACACTGAAAGCCCTTGGGGCGGCACGGTGGCGTAGTGGTGAACACGTCCACTTCACGGCAAGAAGGTGCTGGGGTTCTAGTCCCAGGCTCGGCAGGGGCGTTTCTGTGTGGAGTTTGTATGTCCTCCCTGTGCTTGTGTGTTTCTTCTGGGCACTCTGGTTTCCTCCAACAGTCCAAAGACATTTTTATTTCATTTACTTATTGATTTTTTTGTATACTGTATTAATCCCGCAAAGGAAATTGTTGCCTCTGCATTTAACCCTTCCAAAGTGAGCACACACACGCTTGGAGCAGTGGGGCGCCCGGAGAGCAGTTGGTGGTTAGGTGCCTTGCTCAAGGGCACTTCAGCCATAAAGGTGGAGGAAGGGAAGGGAAGGGGCAGCTCACTCCCCCACACCCACACATTTTTCCTGCTGGTTCGGGAATCAAACCAGCTACTGTACCTTTAGGTCCCAAACCTGCTTCTCTTACCATAAGGCTATGGCTGCCCCTATTAAAATGCTTTTACTGTCATTGGAGCAGAGCTCACAACTATAATCTGGTGCACAGAGCACACATTCTATCACACACACCATTCACACAAGCATACCCTGATATAGTAATAAATAAAATAGGCAACGTTCTAAAAGTATCTGTTAAAATGCATGCCATAAAGTGCATTGTCGTGTTAAAATAGTTGAAAGTGCTCAGTGACTCAGCGATTGTTACTTCATGTTAGAGTTTATGGTTATGATGGCTCTGGGAAAAAACTGTCTCTGAGTCTGAAAGTGCGGCTTTTAGCAGTTGGGAGGGGCATTCACTGAATTCAGGTCTGGTGATTACACTGTGCAGCCCACAACATCCACAACATATTATCAACCCCATCCATCCATCCATCCATAACCCTCCTACCCACAACATCTCCCCACAACCCCATCCGTGCATCCAGCCATCCATCCAACCATCAATCCCTACATCATCCTACTCACAACCCCCCACACATACACACAAATAATCCTTTCCGTCCATCAGTATATACACCACCCTACCTACAACATTTCCCACACAATATTAACCCAATTCTTCCATCCATTCCTACACCGTCCTACCCACAACACCCCCACACACAATCAACCTGATCTATCCATCCAGCCATCTATTCATCTATCCATCCTATCCACAGTGACCCCCACATTCACAATCAACCCCATCCACCTATCCATCCCACCATCAATACACCTTCATCCCCACAACACCACTACACACAATGAACCCCAACCATCCATCCCTTTATCTATTCATCCGTCGATCCATCCATTCATCCATACACCATTCTACCCTGAACATCCCGATGCACAAATTACCCCATCTATCCATCTATACAACCCTCTATACATACATACACCATCCTACCCACACCCCGATACATAATCAAACCCATGCATCCATCCATCCATCCTACCCATAACATCCTCCATACACAATCAACCTCATCTATCTATCCATCTATCCATATATCATCCTACCCACAACATCCCCCATACTCAATCCCATCCTTCTATCCATCCATTCATACACCATCCTACATACAAACATCCCCCATACAAAATCAACCTCATCCATCTATCCATCCATCCACCAATCCACCATCCCACCCTCAACATCCCCTATACACAATCAACCCATCTATCCATCCATTCATTCATACACCATTCTACCCACAACATCCCCCATACACAATCAACCCATCTATCCATCCATCCATCCATCCATCCATTCATACACCATTCTACCCACAACATCCCCCACACACAATCAACCCCATCCTTGTATCCATACATACATACATACATACATACATACACTATCCCACACACAACATCTCTGATACATAATCAACCCCATCCATCCATACATACATCCATTCATCTATCCATCTCTAACCCCATGGTAGAGGTTTTCCTTTTCAGAACGTTCTAGTGGAAAGAAGTGAAAACCTCTAACATTCTTAACTAGAAGCAGTGTGTAAATCTCTGTGGTTGGAATGTCCCAAGGTGGTAGAACCCTTCTCTATGACATCATTAGAGTGTGTAGGTCATGTGACACAATGGCAAGACAATATGACAAAGGGGCCACCAGTAGACATCCTACAGTAATCCCTTTTTCAGACTTTTTCAAAGTTTGGGAAACCATTTTATGTTCCCTTTTAGTCCATTTTTGCTGGCAACAGTTTCTATAACAATTTCATTATCAGTCCCATCAAAAAAAGCTCTATTCGTGAAAAGGTTATTGAGGAAAGCAATCACTGTTCTTTTATTTGCTTCTAAGAAATTTAGCACTCTCATTTAGAATGTTTATAGGGCTCCTAAAATCCATCCATGAAGTTATTTAATGTAGTATAAGTGTGTGTAAGAATAATTTTACATATTAATTCCTAAATTTTCAAGTTTTAAAAATATACCTAATATATAAAATAAAATTGTACCATGACCTCCAGCCAATTGCAAGCTTCTAATGGGACCTTCGAGAGATTCATAATGGTGAGTAACCCAATGCTATCTAACGGCGCCCAGTGGTTGATTTCCATTGTTAGCTTAATGGCATTAATAACATGGTGCAGACTTAGCGCTCACATAAATGATGATGGAATTCTCGTTAATCTATCATCCCACGCTGCAAACTGCCCCAGACGAGAGAACGCATCACTTGAGGATTACCGTGATGAGCTCTTTCCACCTGGGCACTGCAAACACCTGCCAAAATATTGGCAATTAGAGGCTAATTAGTTGCAACTGCTTTCTGAGTAAAAAGCAAAGGAGCATTTTTCCCCCCTCTGCCCGCATGCTGTCTGCTACTATTGCGCCCCTCAGGTGCTTCTCATCCTTAGAACAGAACCAGTGCTCTGGATCAACATATGCAAATGATTTATTAATTACTCCTCAACATAATGGCCACGTTTCAGACATCGAGGCCCATCCTGCCTCATCACGTACCCTCTTGGAACAAGACCCAAGCTACAAACGACTGCGTGTGCACTTTTCTTAAATATTTCAATTAAATTATGCCAACCAAAATGGACTTATTCATTAACACATCCATACAAAAAGCAGTTAGCGGTACCAGCCCATCCCACAGCAATTTAAAAGTGTAAACATTTTATGCATTTATAGTTGTGGCATTTCCATGAAACAAGCTAATTCCTATTAATAATTATAGCAGCTATAAAGACTTTGCAAACCTTTGTTTATTTCTCTTTCACAAATCTTACGATGACAGCTTAACCTCTGACTGCTCACAGTTCCGAAACTTCAGTAAATAAACATCTTGTTGTGTGTTTTTATTCTTTCAAAATCTTTCTACGTTTTTCTGTTCCATCTGGTCATTGGTTTGTTACCTGACTGAGTTCATCTGTTAAGTGTTACACACTAGCATGTTTATTTACCCCTTATCTATTTATAAGTATCCTTTCGAGAGGAAAAAAGTAAAGTGTACCGGTACTGGTTATCCGTACAGCATAATTAATGTGTATGTAATACTTTTAAGTGATACAGAGCTTATTTTAACATAAATGACCAGAAGTGACATGAACTCATCAGTTATCCAGCACAAGTAAACAAGCAGATCTATTCAGTCAGTGACATTTAGGTGAAAAAAACATAGCAATCTGGAGGAAATGGGCGTAAATGGTGACCTATTTGAATGAGAGAGGGTTGGAGGTTTGTGGAGACAGTGAGACGGTACATTCTAGTGACTCTGAGGATGAGAATACTGCCGGAAATGTGCGTGAATCCAAAATGGTTTACGTAGCTATCGTTTTGCCAACTTGGCTTTCCTGTCGTCAGTTGGTTTAGGAACAAAAATAAATGTTTTCTGCACTTGTTGTTTGTGCGGCTCAGCACTGGCCCATAATGTGTTATGATGCACGGGGGTCAGTGACGTAGCCCGGCCAATCCAACGAGTTTGCGTCCCTACCAGGCTGAAACAGCCAATGAGGAAGGCAGCGTGTCTCTGGGCATGCCCAGTGTTGCAGTGCTTGCACATACTTTCAAGGGGCAAGCACTGATGTTGCCGGAAGGAACTGCTGATGTCAAACGTGATCGTATTAAATAGCTAGAAACACTAATTCAGCACAGGTACACTTTAAGTACAAGTTTCCTTAGTGTGTTATTTTTATCTCTGCCCCAGAGTTGGTGAGTTTTGGTAGAGGTATTGTAATCAGCGGTGTACATCCATATTATAGTGTGTTATTTCATTTCCTCGTGAGTCTGTGTTTGAACAAAATCGTGACCACACCTGTGCACGGATTTTCCACCAACGATCCCAGCGACGATTTGATTTTGAAATGTCTAGGTCAAAGGTCAAGGTCACAGCAAGGTCACCAATTTTTGAAGATAGAACATTGTACTGTCACTATGGAACACTGACAGGAAACCATATATGGACTTTTTAATGAATCAATTTTGCTAACTTGGTCACGTCTATGCACTATAGGACGTACTGTAAGACAAGCACATAGGTAATTAAATCCAGAACCCACATAGGGCCTATTTGCTACATTATCCATGCTGTTGGATGGAGGTACTTTGTGTTTTATGAGAGAACCTCCAGTCTAGTTCTGTGTTTCCTGATTTTCAATCTTATAGAATGTGTTTGTTTGTTTGTTTACTTACCTACCTATGTATACTAAACCTTACTGTAAACTCTGTTTGTATTGTGACCTGACTGTAATAGATTTTTCAGATTCACGCTAATACTGTAAACAGTGGCTTTTCACATTTGCATCCCTCACCATACATTGCATTTTTCTTAATATCAATGGAAAGCACATCTTGTAACATCTTTTACACAAAGCTAGATTTGAATGCCCTCTTATATACTCATTCACTCACTCACTCATTTGCCGAACAGCTTAATCCTATTAGGATTGCGGGAAGGCCGGAGCCTATCTCAGCCGACACTGGTTCACCCTGAGCATCTCGCAAAACCATTGCAGGGCCAACACACGCACAGCCACTCACACCTAGGGGCAGTCTGGAACAGTCAATTAGCTTAATGTGCATGCCTTTGAACTGAACCCAGGACCTTCTTGCCGTGAGGTTAACATGCTAACCAGTACGCCACAGTGGTTAGCACGTCCGCCCGTGCTCGGGTGTTTCTTTGTGGAGTTTGCATGTTCTCCCCGTGCTTGCGTTGGTTTCCTCCGGGTACTCCGGTTTCATCCCACAGTCCAAAAACATGCACAGTAGGCTAATTGACTGTTCCAGACTGCCCCTAGGTGTGAGTGGTTGTATGTGTGTTGGTCCTGCAATAGTCTGGTGAGCTGTTCAGGGTGTACCCTGCCTTTTCCCAGAGTCGGCTGATATGGGCGTCATCCTCCCTGCGACCCTAATTAGGATAAGGCGGCTTAGAAAATGAATGAATGAATGAAAAAGAAACTTTTATAGTAAGTTGATGATTTAAATGCAACATTCACATTTTTCCACGAACTTAATAAGACTTCTATTTTAATAACATCTCCAGATTAAATGCATTACAGAAAACACCAGTCTGAGATGCTACAAACAAACAAACAAATAAATAAATAATGCATTATGGGTTGAGCATACAGAAAAACTTTATCCCACTTATAATTTGCTCGCTCCCTCTTTAGTAAATGCAGAGCTAATTTTTGGACAGCAATGACACTGTTTCCTCAATCTGCTAACGGTCGTGTTTCAGATGTGACATCCAGCCTCAGAATGCTGAAGTGCAATCTGAGTTTGCGAGCTGGGAATCGCAACCACGACATGTTTAAGAGATAACCATCATGTATATTTATATTCGTACTGAATGCGTAGACATGTCAACACAATTGGTATGTAAATAAAGTAGAATATAAATCATGGATGAACACGTTTCTGATGTTGATTTATTTGTTGTCGTTGTCATACAGTCTCTGATGTTCAAGTCACACTTAGCTGACAGGGTAAATGAGATGACACCTCAGTTTAACAGGATAAAAAAAGAAAATTACAAAAACACTGTGGAAGATTATAATTTAAAAGATTATGCACATATGAGACAAATTTCTTACCCAGACTTACTGTACGCTCATATGAAATGTTTGATACACTCATTAAGATTTGTTTCACCTTCAGGCTCCAATGAGCTGAGTGTGTTTTATTTTCTGTTGTAGAGATCCGTCACTGATTTATTCCTCAGTGAAAAAAGAGGGTAGAGCTGATTATTATCAAAAAACGGTTACATTTGAAATGAACATCTTTGTGTTCGTGGTAATTTACCTCATGCGTCTGTTTGAAGGGACTCCCCCAGTGTGTGTGTGTGTGTGTGTGTGTGTGTGTGTGTTGGAGGAGCTTTTTCTCCCAATTGGGACTCATACCAGTGTAGTACCACTTCATCATCAACAGCTACACTGACCTGTGCCCCGAGTTAATTATAGGTTTGTTTCCAAACATGTAGAAGCCATTATGCAACATGAAATTAATCTAATGATGCAGTAATAAAATGAAAACACACACGCAGAACCATTTGCCATATATAACAGATTCACTCATTACATGTTTGTGATGCCATGTCCCATTTGCATGGGTTATTAAAGTGGACTAATGGCACTGCGCCCTGGTGCTTCCATGTTTAATGGTCAATCATTAATGCTCATCACCAAGCGTTGCCGGAACTGTTCAGGTCAGTTGGATTGCTTACTTATGAGAGTACCTAGCAATGTGATGGAAAAGGACTTAAACAACAGTCGAAACAGCCAGAAATTTACATGCAACCTTTCTAGATCTGTAGTATCTACCACTTCCTGTTTTATACCTTCCACTTCCCTGTATTATTACTACCCAACACTTTCTGCTTTATACCTACCACTTCCTGTTTTATACTTACCACTTCCTGTTATATTACTACCTAACACTTCCTGTTTTATACCTACCACTTCCTGTTATATTACTACCCAACACTTCCTGTTTTACACTTACCACTTCCCTGTTATATTACTACCTAACACTTTCTGCTTTATACCTAACACTTCCTGTTTTATACCTACCACTTCCTGTTATATTACTACCGAACACTTCCTGATTCATACCTACCACTTCCTGTTATATTACTACCAAACACTTCCTGTTTTACACTTACCACTTCCTGTTATATTACTACCTAACACTTCCTGTTTTATACCTACCACTTCCTGTTATATTACTACCGTACACTTCCTGTTTTACACTTACCACTTCCTGTTATATTACTACCTAACACTTCCTGTTTTATACCTAACACTTCCTGTTATATTACTACCTACCACCTTATACCTTATACCTACCATTACTACCTACCACCTTATACCTTATACCTACCACTTCCTGTTATATTACTACCTAACACTTCCTGTTTGTTACCTACCACTTCCTGTTATATTACTACCGAACACTTCCTGTTTTATACCTACCACTTCCGGTTATATTACTACCTAACACTTCCTGTTTTATACTTACCACTTCCTGTTAAGGGCATTTCTGTGTTTGCATGTTCACCCTGTGTTTGCGTGGGTTTCCTTCCAGTTTACCCCCACAGTCCACAGACGGTTGCTCCTAGATGTGAGTGTAAATGGTGTGTTTGTGTGTGTTTCTCACTCCATTGACTGATGAGTTGTTCAGGGGTGAAAGTCGCTGAAAGTCGTCTGAGACCTCAGTTCAATAAATATTCCTGTGTACTAAATTGTAAAGAAACAGATTTATCTCTGACTGGAGACACTTTAGAGAAATAGTACATAAACTTTAATATTTTGTTTTTGTTTATTTGTTTATTTATTTATGTATTTATTATTATCTGCATTCCTGGAGTATCCATCCTGATCAGAATCAATAATTTAAATATATGTGTATATAGTGTATTATACACATGCATGAGGTATGCTGTATGTTGTGTTATATGCTACACACTGTTGCATGCATATTAAATAATCTTTGGGAGCTGAAATGCAAAGTGTGTGTCTATGTACAGTATGTGATGAATTTCCTCACATTTGTCCCATAGGTCCAATGTTATGTTTGAAGCCACACATCATGTATGCAGACATAACAGTCAACATGCCAGCGTCTCTTCTTCCATTGTCACATGTCACCACCTCGGATGCTTGGGTGTTTGTGGAAAACTGAGAACAGTGAGGAAGGCCTGATTCTACTAAGCCATGTTGCCTCGTGGGACTCCCTTGGCTATGCAGCAGTGACTGCATATATTGCATTCTAGAGTTGGTGTGATAAACACATGTATATACCTTTTTTAGATACACACATAGATGCCAAAGTCTTTACAACCATTACCTATGCTTGTGTAAACCTAAGTAACTAATAATTATGTGGCTGCTGATATACTGATCCCACCAGAGTACATAGAAAATCTCTCCTTACTCAGTTGCCTGGTCTGTGCGGAAGGCAAATGGAATGGGACAAGTGGGATTTAAGGGGCTTGTATTCAGGCCAGCCATCATTGTTGCTTCACGTGCTGTATTCACTCACTCACTCACTCACTCACTCACTCACTCTCTCATTTACCGACCACTTAAATCCTACTAGGGGTACTGGGAAGCTAAAACCCAACTTAGCCAACATTGGGCGAATGGCAATCATTCGCACTCACAGCCACACCTGGGGCAATTTGGAACAGCTAATTAGCTTAATGTGCATGTCTGTGGTCTGGGGAGGAAACTGGAATACCTGGAGGAAAGCCCACACAAGCACGGGGAGAAATGCAAACAGACAAGCCTGAACCTGAGACATGAACCCAGAACCTTCTTGCTGTGAGGCAGACATGCTAAGCACTACGCCACTGTGCATTCCTTTTCTTCAATTCAATTTTCTGAACTGGTTTATCTTTAGGGTCACAGGGAGGCTGGAGCCCATCCCAACTGACTCTCAGCAAAGGCAGGATGTACCCTGAACAATTTGGCAGACCACTACAAGCAATCCAGACACACAACTAATCATATTCACACCTATAGGAAGTATCCAACTAGCCTAGCATGTATGTACTTGGACTGTGGGAGCAAACCAGAGCACTTGGTCCGGTACACCATACTGCTAGAAATACCCTTGCCAGGCATGGAGATCTTCTGGATGTGAGGCAGAAGTTCTAAACACCTATAATACTGTGCTGTCCTATGCTGTATTGTAAGTTTCAGAAGAGGCAGAACAAACCATAACAGATTTCTAGGATGTGCATTATGGCAGAAAATGCACAAATTAACTGATTTTTGTGGACCATGTTAGAAAGTAGCTGGACTCAAACAACATAGAAGAGTCCTTTTGAGTCCTACAAGTCTAAGAAAACTGTCGCCACTAGAACATTGAATAGTACTCTAAACCAGGCCAAACATCAGCAGTTGTTGATGTTACCAGGGGTATACTGTACTTTACTTTTCCTGAAGGTCTGCCAATTAAATGGTGGCTTAGTGCTTAAGACTTGTTGACGCCCAGTCTCGACCAGTTGCAATGTTCCATGAACTCTGACCCTTCTCTGTCAACTCTTCAGTTGCACCCTGTATCAATTGCATTTGGATAAAAGCATCAGCCAATGAGGCATTGTAAATGCAGTGTTATGTAAAGTGTAATTTAGAATTGAACATTTTCTTCACTAAAGGTGATATTTGGTTAACCTGTATCCCTGAGTCAGGCAACTGTTCAGCAGATATCTTGGACTAATCCTGATTCAGCTGTTGGTGGGCAGACCACATTGCTGAATCTCTGGAAATCACAAAGATCAATAGCCTACGTTTAAGAGATGCTGTGAATCATTGACCCTTTAGTAGAAGTTTAAATGCTGAGTAACTCATAGTCAATGGATTTCACTGTGCTCCTCCTGACCATTGTATAACCCCTGGCTGAAGAAGGCTACAGCACAGTCAGAGGTATCTGTCATGAGTGTACTAGATGGTTCCAGGTGCTGATGTCCTAGCAAAGCTTAATTGTTATCAGCTAGTTTCCTGGTCATGTCCTCTCACGTCAAACATTTGGTATCCTTGGCACTAATACCTCCATAGTACCCAGAAGGAGGAAAATTTTCTCTCAGGAAAGAGTTTACATAATTTAATTTTGGCAGGAGCAAGGAGACAAGGTGCACCACTACCACCTAAAAAATTGCAGGTTTGAATCTCAATTGGTGCTTGCAGCCATTCACAGCTATGTGCCCACAAGAGTTAATTGGCCAAGCTCTCAGAAAGGGAGGGATGGCATACGGTCTCTTACCTGTCACTCACAAGGGACACTAGCCAATTATAGGCATCTCTGAACTCGTGAATACAGTACAAGGGCAGTGGGGGCTCAGTGGTTAAAGCAGTGGGTTATGGAATTGGTTCAAGCTCCAGTACTACCATACTGCCACCGTTGGACCCTTGAGCAAGGTCTTATAATAAAGATGAAAATGTAAGTTGCTTGGGATAAGGGTGTCTGCCAAATACTGTACAAGGCACATAGAGTGCTTTTCTTTGAGAGTTAGGCTGCCTCTGAATATGCATGAGCAACAGTTCAAAAACCTTTGCTTGGCTGGCACCACATGCCTCAAAAGAAGTATGTGGTTGCCTTCGCCCCTCCTGGCTTTCCCATGTTGGAAACCCAGTGCTCACGTTGACAAGTTCCTCTGAGATGCATGGACTGTGTGGCACTTCATGAAAATATGGTGAACCACCTCATGCCTAAGCCAGGTGAACTAGAAAACGATTTCATTGAAGAACCACTGAATGTACATAAAATTAGGACACAATGATTCTGAATGTCTCTCTCTGAATGTCTGAAACTCTGCAAACACAGTGCCACCCAGTGACAGCCACCATTGATGACCTGAGCGGAAGGCTGCTGTGCTCCCACTGTGCCTTCATTACTTCCCCTGAGGAGGTTATGATTTTGGTGAGGATTGTTTGTTTGTAAGCAGGATTCTGCCAAAAGGTATGCATGGAACTTGATTAAATTTCTATCAGAGGCAGGGCTTTGGGCAAGAAAGCCAATATTAGATTTTGGAGATAATCGGAATCAAATTTTTGATCAAGGAATTTTTAATGAACTCTTTAATTAACATTTTAAGATAGGGTGATGTTGTGGAAGTGTGGTATTACAGCAGGCCCAGCGGTTTGTGCTGTGTACTTTCTGTTATTTTTTGACTAGGTGGAGGTTTGTGCTCTCAGAGCGATCTTGTTGATGATGCAGACAGTACAGTCACCGGCTTGCCTGTGCTCCAAACTAAATGTCACCCTAAGTGGAAGGTGTTTGAGCAGATGTACTGCACCACGTGCCGTGGAACTGCTGAGTGATGTGACCATTTAGTTATGTCATTAGTGATGATTTTTCACCTCTTTGAAGAAAGCACCTTAAAGCTCTGGTTATTCCAAATATACTGTCATGGTCAATATGTCAGAGCAAAACCTCTGGAATTATGGAGAGTGGCATCTGAGGGTTGAGATTTGTATGGAACCCATTTTTCAATTGTTGGCAATTAGAATGCGACTATGCTCATCTTTAAAGAAATACAGTCTGCAGTTATGCCAAGGTGAAAATTATGCAACTGTCGGTGCCAATATATTCACCATTACAGCCTCACGCTTTGCCTTTTTTCCCTTGTCTACATTCTTCCTGTAGCCTTTCACTCCATGTCACATCAATGTTTCTTTCCCTCTGCTTTTTTTCTGTCTTTTAATTTCTGTGATATAGCTGGTGTGTATTTCCTCCATATTTCCTTTGGGAAATTAAAACAAGGATTATGGATCTCTGGAGGATTTGACTAGAGATGAGATTCAGAGAGGACGAGGAGCACTGGAGCAGTAGGTGGGAGCATCGGAGGTGTGTGTGAAGTTACGCATTTGCTTAGTTGACTTTAAAGAGATCTGCTGAAACATAACCTTTAATTACTGTGGTTAAAACCTTGACAAGCTTGTACGGCTTTATGGGTATTGCTGGTTTTCTCAAGAGCAGCGATGGAGAAAGTTCAGTAGCTGCTGCTTTTAAAAACGTCTAGACATATATGAAAGTCTGGACAAAGGTTTTTCATTTATTTCAATCAGTAGAGATATTTTGTATATATTTCGCTACTTAAAGGGACCCATACATTAAATAAACATGAAATACAGTGTTATCTATTGGAAATAAAATGGAATCGGCCACAATGACTTTCTGAAACCATTTGCTTACTCCTACAGTTTATGCGAGGGTCAATGACCCCTGCACCAAGTGTGAAGATGTTTTTTAACACTTGATCTTGGACTTTTCCACTTTCCACAAATTGGTGTTGCACTGTCAAGTTATCGCATTATGCGCAAGATCGTTCCTCTGGTCATGCGGTCTTTTATTGTTATTGAGACAGACATTGTTAACAGACACAGAACCAATGAGGTACTATGAGGTACTACGCTGGGATGGTTTAACCAGGAAACCTTTAAATTCAGCCAAAATTAACTGATAAAACACATCTTCTAGCAATTGGGCATTTTTTAGATCTATGTTGGATTTACTAGTAATACAAAAATTGCACAGCACAAAAGTGCATACTTACACTGTCACATAAGCTAAAAACAAGAAAGAGTCTAGAACTAAAGTGGGTTCCTAGCATGTCCATCAGCATAGCATCTGTCTATATATCTATATATATATATATATATATA
>JAQMYF010000010.1:20164162-20184946 GCA_030014195.1 Neosilurus mollespiculum | reverse complement strand
CCAGGCCCGTCTGAAGTTTGCTAGAGAGCATTTGGATGATCCAGAAGAGGATTGGGAGAATGTCATATGGTCAGATGGAACCAAAATAGAACTTTTTGGTAAAAACCCAACATGTCGTATTTGGAGGAGAAGGAATGCTGAGTTGCATCCAAAGAACACCATACCTACTATGAAGCATGGGGATGGAAACATCATTCTTTGGGGCTGTTTTTCTGCAAAGGGACCAGGACGACTGATCCGTGTAAAGGAAAGAATGAATGGGGCCATTTATCGTGAGATTTTGAGTGAAAACCTCCTTCCATCAGCAAGGGCATTGAAGATGAAACGTGGCTGGGTCTTCAGCATGACACTGATCCCAAACACACCGCCCATGCAACGAAGGAGTGGCTCCTGGAGTGGCCTAGCCAGTCTCCAGATCTCAACCCCATAGAAAATCTTTGGAGGGAGTTGAAAGTCTGTGTTACCCTGCGACAGCCCCAAAACATCACTGCTCTAGAGGAGATCTGCATGGAGAAATGGGCCAAAATAGCAGCAACAGTGTGTGAAAACCTTGTGAAGACTTACACAAAACGTTTGTCCTCTGTCATTGCCAACAAAGGGTATATAACAAAGTATTGAGATGAACTTTTGTTATTGACAAAATACTTATTTTCACCATAATTTGCAAATAAATTCTTTAAAAATCAGACAATGTGATTTCTGGATTTTTTTTATTTATAAATTATTTTTTTTTTTGTCATTTTGTCTCTCATAGTTAAAGTATACCTGTGATGAAAATTGGAGACCTCTCTCATC
This sequence comes from Neosilurus mollespiculum, assembly GCA_030014195.1. Lineage (NCBI taxonomy): Eukaryota > Metazoa > Chordata > Actinopteri > Siluriformes > Plotosidae > Neosilurus > Neosilurus mollespiculum. The sequence continues at coordinate 20,184,151 of JAQMYF010000010.1, read as the reverse complement.
TTTTAAGTGGGAGAACTTGCACAATTGGTGGCTGACAAAATACTGTTTTTGCCCCACTGTAATAAAAAAGCAAACACAATTTGGTCAGCATAATACTCTAGTGTTAATCCTCCCGTGGTGTGTGGCATAGTGGCTAGCATGTCCATCTCACAGCAAGAATGTTGTGGGTTTGAGTCCCAGACTCTGGCATTTCTGTGTGGAGTTTGTATGTTCTCCCCATGCTTGCGTGTGTTTCCTCCGAGTACTCCTGTTTCCTCCCACAGTCCAAAGACATGAGCATTAGGCTAATTGGCTGTACCAAATTGCCCCTAGGGGCATGGTGGCATAGTGGTTAGCACGTCCGCCTCACAGCAAGAAGGCCTGGGTTCGATTCCCAGCTCGGGCGTTTCTGTGTGGAGTTTGCATGTTTGCCCCGTGCTTGTGTGGGTTTCCTCCGGGTACTCCGGTTTCCTCCCACTGTCCAAAAACATGCACAATAGACTAATTGGCTGTTCCAAATCACCCCTCGGTGTGGATGAGTGTGAATAGTTGTGTGTGTGCTGGCCAGCGTGTACCCTGCCTTCGCCGAGAGTCAACTGAGATAGGCTCCAGCCTCTCCGTGACTCTGGTAGGATAAAGCAGTTCGGCGAGTGAGTGAGTGAGAGTTAATCCTCCATTAATCGACTAAAACAGTCTCTTAAACAGTTTTTATGTTAACAAGTACCATCAACAATCTGCTGTGGATGTGAAAAGACTCCAGATGTCAAATAACAATGATTGAAGTGTGTGGTGTGTGTGTATATGTGTGTGTGTGTGTGTGTGTGTGTGTGTGTGTGTGTGTGTGTGTGCGTGTGTGTGTGAGTGAGTGTGAGAGAGAAAGAGGCTGAGCGGCGGTGATGCCGGATGTCGTCTGGCGAGCCGAGCTCCTTTTGGAAATTGGGAATTGGAGAGAGAAGTAGGTCAGTGTCCAGAGCTGCGAAGCCTTTGGTCCCTGAGTCTCTCATGTCAGCTGTCTTGACAGCAGGGATGGGATCAGGATGGGGAACACTCCTCTCCTCCTCTCCTCCTCTCTTCGCCTCTCTGTCCCACCCTCCCCTCAGAAGGATAGTCGGCCCTTGACAGGAGTTTCGTGAAAGAGGTCATGTGACTTGGGAAAAGCTCATTTTCCTGCTTCGATGAACTGAGGACCTTCAGCACCGCGGCTCTTTTATAGGTTTATGACTCAACTGGATGGTTGCATCTAAAACAGTCTGAATATTAAAGACAATAAAATTTCACCTGACACTTTGTTCTACTGTATCGAATCCTTTTCATAAGTAAAGCCTTCATTACCGTTAGCATTAAGAGCTAACCATGAAAGTAAAAGAATCTGAAGAATCTGATTTGTCACGGCAAATGGTTTAATCCCGTATCTCATCAGAAAGCACAGCGAGGCAGAAAACACGTTTTAATGATGTGCTGATAAATAAATAAGCTTTAGGTGGAACCGGGGAAAAAAAAAAAAAACTCAAATGGAATTTAAGATCAAAGGCGTAAATAGAAAAATCTCGCATGTTTCATTCGCTTCCTGCTGAAATCGACACTCAAGAAGTTCTGTGTAATTATGAAGAAAATAAATATTATAAATTCATTAAAAAAAAAAAAACTGTAGTTGGTGTTGGTGTAAGGGCTGTAATTATAAACTTTCTGTAATATCTAATAAATATGAAAACTAAATCTCACTGTTCTTCATTTAGTAGGGTTCAATATATTCATTCATTCATTTGCCAAACGGCTTAATCCTGCCACGGTCGCGTGGCTTATCCAACACTGGATGAAGACGGGGTACACCCTGAACAGCTCGCCAAAACACAACCATTCATGCTCACACTCACTCCTAGGGGAAATTTGAAACAGCCAATTAGTCTAATTCACATGTCTTTGGACTGTCGAAGGAAACCGGAGTACCCAGAGGAAACGCACACAAGAACTGGGAGAACATGCCAACTCCGCACAGAAACGCCCTCGTCGAGCCTGGGGACTCGAACCCAGAACCAGTGTTGGCTGAGATAGGCACCAGCCTCCCCGCAACCCTAGTAGGATTTAGTGGTTCGGCAAATGAGCGTGAGTGATGGCTATATATAAAAAAAAAAAAAAAATGTGTGTTCACCTTGTTGATGAGAAAGAGGCCTGAGTAACTCTTACCAACCGTGGTGAGCAGAAAAGCATCTCAGAGTGCATTTAACATCAGAACATGAACCCAACACTCCCTCCCTCTCTCACTCACTCACTTATTTGCTTAATCCTACTAGGATCATGAGGAGGCTGGAGCCTATCTCTGCCAACACTGGGCAAAGGCAGGGTACACCCTGAACAGCTCACCAGGGCAACACACACACACACACACACACACAAAACCATTCACACTCACACTTACACCTAGGGCAATTTGGAACAACCAGTTAGCCAAATGTGCATGTTTTTGGACTGTGGGAGGAAACCATTAGACCTGGAGGAAACCCACACAGGCACGGGACAAACATGTAAACTTCACTGAGCCTGAGAATTGACCCTATGAAGTTTATACTGTGAGGCAGACGTGCTAACCACTACGCCGTCACGCTTCCCTGGGTTCCACTCCTTAGTCAGAAACAGGAAACTGCGTCACTATGATATATTATTATTGGCTCCTATCGTGCCATTTTATGACGATGAAAATATGCTAACTCTTTGGTACGGCCTTTACACTCAGCACATCTCGACAGTGGGAGACGGTGGGGAGATTTTGGAGTGTCGCATTACACAGCGCTCTAATCATCACCACCTCCATTGAAAGTGCTGCTGATTATCCATCCAGTACACATGTATCAGGTTCACACTGTACTTTCACACCGCGTCATTGTTACACTGCAATAAAACCAGTATAACACTCCAAGTAACATGTTCAGATGCACTGTTAATTAACACTGTATGAAACACCAGGCACACGTTTAACCCCCATTCGTTTCTCACTAAACAGAAGCAGTGCTAATTAATGACTATTCACCGTCCTCTTTTCTGCTTAGCACATTAGTGGATGCTCAGTATTTACGCCTGGATGTGAGGGTTTTTTATACTTTAAATTACTGCATGTAAAAATTTATAACTAAATTAATACAACCAGAAAAAAATCCCATCATCTCATATTTGATTTCTTCAGCAGTAAGGAATAGTCCACATTTTTTACTTATGTATGTATTTTTTTGTTTGGTTGGTTTTTTTTTTGGGGGTTTTTTTTTTTTGTTTATTCTATTTGACCACCCAAAAAAAAAAAAAAAAAAAAAAAAAACCCTTCCTCAATGATAAAAGTTACATAGTTATAATAGAAAAAGGTTCATTGCAGGGCAACACGCACAACCAATCATACACACATTCATACCTAGGGGCAATTAAGAACAGCCGCTTAGCCTAATGTGCATGTCTTTGGACTGCGGGAGGAAACTGGAGTACCCAGAGGAAACCCACACAAGCACAGGGGGAACATGCAAACTCCACACAAAAACGTCCTTACCAGGCACAGGGCTCACACCCAGGACCTTCTTGTTTTGAGGCGGACGTGCTGAACACTATGCCACCCTAAATTAAATATAAAAGAAATAAAGCACTTATGGAACAGTTCACCAGACCATCAAGGGGCCAACACACACACACACACACACACACACAAAACCATTCGCACTCGGTCCTACAACTAGGGGCAATTTGAAATAACCTAAGGTGGATATCTTTGGACAGTGGGAGGAAAATGGAGTGCTTGGAGGAAACCCATGCAAACATGGAGAAACCATGTAAACGCCACACTGAAACATCTTCACCTAGCCCGGGACTCGAACCCAGGACGTTCCTGCTGTGAGGCAGACGTGCTATGCACTATGCCACTATGCCACCCATTTATATACACTATGATGAAAGTTTGTGGACACTTGGCCATAACACTCATGTGTTTCTTGATGGTTGGAACCCAACATCAGATGAAGAAATCCTTCACAATTGTGTGCTTTCAACTTTGTGGCACTAGCTTCTGGGAAAAAGCTACATATGGGTCTGATGGTCAAGCGTCCATAAACTTTTGTCCATATAGTGTCTATGCTGTTGGGTTATGGTTTCCCTTCACTAGAACTAAGAGGCTTGAAGCTGTTCTAGCATGACACAGCAGTAAACTCCATGAAGACATGCCTTACTAAGGTTGGAGTGAGAGGACATGAGTTGCTTGCACAGAGCACTGACCTCAACCCCACTGAACACGGACTGGATGAACTACAGTGCCAAGTGCTCCAGGTGTCTCCGCCTGACCTTAATAATGCTCTTGTGGATAAATGTTCACAAATCCCCACAGCCCACCTCCAAAATCTAGTGGAGAGCCGTCCCAGAAGAGAGCAATTTATTATAACAGCAAAGAGGAACCAAACCTGGAGTCCAACCTACAAGAAACACATATGAGGGTAAGTGTCCATAAACTTTTGAACTTTTGTCCATGTTTTATATATATATATATATATATATATATATATATATACACCTATGTCTTGCGACATTGCTGTAACCCCTGCACTTCCCTGCTCCACCCTAAGAGGCCTATCGTAGTCAGAGCTCTGGAACTAAGCTGTGCCGATGTGAACAAGCTGCTTTTCTAACAAGGGTCTCCTCACAGTTAAGAAGGAATGCAGGAGAGAGACACCGGTTTCATCCAGATCTCCACATGCTGCATCACTGCAGTTCTGTGCCCTAATAAACACATCATGTTCTGCCTGGCAAATCTTTTTATGTTAAAAATGAAAATTAGTGAAACGATGAAATTTTAAAAACTCTAAACATTAGGAAAAAAAATCTGTTTTAAAAAAAAAAAGATTTTTTCCAGAAAGAAAATACCTTACTTACTTACTTATTAAATTAAATTAAATTAAACAAAGAATAAAGGATTCACAATAAACAAACAAATAAATAAAAGCAATAAATGTACTGGGCGGCACAGTGGTGTAGTGGTTAGCACGTCCGCCTCACAGCAAAAAAGTCCTTTTGCATGTTCTCCCTGTGCTTATGTGGGTTTCCTTTGGGTACTCTGGTTTCCTCCCACGGTTCAAAGACATGCATTGCTCCTAGGTGTGAGTGTGGGTGTGAATGGCTGTGTGTGTTGCCCTGCGATGGCCTGGCAAGCTGTCTACGGTGTATCTCTGGCCCTCGCCCAGAGTCGGCTGAGATGGACGCCAACCTCCCCATGATCCTAGGATCTTAGTCGTTATGATTAAATGACAAAGAAAATGAATGAATGAATTTATATATATATATATATATATATATATATATATATATACAGTATATAACACCTAGAGGCAATTTCATTCATTCATTCATTTTCTGAACCGCTTAATCCTAATTAGGGTCTCGGGGAGGCTGGCGCCCATCTCAGCCGACTCTTCCGAAAATCAGCAATGGTTCTTATACATGCTTCTCACCACAGACAGCCGGCCTTTGATAACCCAGTTAGCTGCACTGGTGTGATAGCAGTGACATCCTGTTGATAGTGGGGCTTGAACTCCCAACCTTGGGATCAGTAATCCACCACTGCCCCCCCTTTTATATATAAAATTATATTATTTCATTAAATATTATAAAAAAACTAACAAAAAAATCAATATAAATCTAAAAAAGATATTTAAGATATTTACATCAACAAATAAAAAAATTCCAAGCATAAAAAACCCAATTAATATAAAGACAAATGGTTAATTTAAAAAAGTAAAAATATACAATATATTGATTTAGATTATTAAAATTATTGAAATGTCATTAAAAAAAATTAATTATTATTATTAATAATAATAATAATAATAATAATAATTTTTATTATTATATTTATTTACTTATTTATTCACTATTTCAAGCTTAGATCAAATACTTGATTAATTCTTTTTCTTATGCCCATCTCTTTTATTTTCTGTCCCACCTGTTCCTCGGACGATCTCCATAAAAATAATATTTGTGTCTCTGCATAGACATTGTTTATATTGTTTACTGCTTATATACTTCAGTTAATTTTACAGTAATTTTGTGATAACTAATCTCATAATTTGCCCTGAATCAGTAAGACACAATGGACAGTGTGTGTGTGTGTGTGTGTGTGTGTGTGTGTGTGTGTGTGTTCCTTTGAGCAGTGATCAGACTGTTAGCTACTAAATGTAGAGCCTTTCAGGTACTTTCCCAGCAGTGGGTTTATCCCATTCCTCTGAGTAAGGTGAACTTCTCATGTTTAATTAAGTGGAATAAGTTCGGTGCTGGAAGAACGGGAGAGGCGTGATGGAACACGGGCTTCGGTCCTGAACGCAGCAGGAAGTCTGCAGAGAGCAAGCGCCAGGCAGCTGCAACATGCTAGGGGTTCACCCTGAACGCAGGATCTCCGGACCCCCAGAGCATTAACCTTTTCCTTTAATTAACACGGTCTCTGTGGTCCAGAGAGAGTGAGAGAACAAGGGAGGGTGGGAGAGGGGGATGAAGGCAGCCAGGTGAGGAGGGGTTCATGCTGTTGTCAGGGAAGCTAAAGGGAAAGAGAGACAGGGAGGGAGGGAGGGAGAGAGAGAGGGTGAGAGAGAGAGAGAGAGAGAGAGAGAGAGAGAGGGCAGAGAGGATGAGTAATGTGCATGGGGCCAGACACTGGACCAGGGCCTTCTTACAATCTGGCATAATACCCCCCCACCCACCCCCCCAAACACACACACACACACACACACACACACACACACACAGTACAATTTAGTCTAGACAATTTAGTCTAGACTGTATGCGAGTACACAATTTCTGATTCTTAAAATATTGTGGGACGAGAAATTAATCAATGATGACTTGATGCAGTTGAGCAGAGTCCCAACTAATTGATTATTTACCCCAGACATCACGTCCTGTAGTGTTTCCCTGCTCTTATATCACAGGAATGCGCAGCACAATTACAATTCCTCATTAATTAAAGGCACATCCTACTTTTTATCCATTTATATTTACAGTCAGTGTAATGGAAAATCCACAAAACATATCAATTCCACTTATCACTTGTGTTATAGCAACAAAACATTCATTCATTCATTTTCTGAACCGCTTAATCTGAATTAGGGTTGCAGGGAGGCTGGCACCTATCTCAGTCAACTCTGGGTGAGGGCAGAGTACACCCTGGACAGTTTGCCAGGCCATTGCAAGGCAGAAACATGCTGATGGTTATGTAGCCTACTCTTTACGAACGTCAGCAATGGCAGACAGTGAGAGACATGGTTGGCCAGTTAGCTGCACTGGGGGACAGCAGTGACAACCCAGTGATAGTGGGGCTTGAACTCCCGACCTTCGGAACAGAAATCCAGCACCCTACCCCCAGGCCACCACTGATCCTGCAGCAAAACAGTCTTTTCTTTACCATTCTCTTTATTTTTGCCCTCTCAGTACCCCAAAAAAAAACAAAAACAAAAATACAGCTTATCATGTTGGTTTTCATTTAATGTTTCAAACAGATAATACAAGAAAAAAAAAATATCTGTGTGTACAAAGTGAAGGCCCGATCTCATTTGGGCGAATCTCTGGTGACTGCCAAAAACATTTTTGAGTTAGTGACTGTCTCAGACTGTCTCAGATCAACCAGAAATGTGTATGTGATGTCCTAAATGACTGAAATAATATAATGCTCAGATGAAAATCTCTGATGGTCGGCAACTAGGTCTGAGATTGTCCTGCAATTAAGTCCCCAACTATCGACCACAACGGTCTCAGACTGTCAGCAGTATAACCGCAGATAGCTGGTGACAGTCACCGATTAGTAGAATATCGCGTGTAATCGTCCAACATTTGGAAACAGGTTTCATAAATAACGGGACGATTGTCCACAACGGGTGGATTCCTTGCTAGCAGTCACTGACAGTCAGCGATATGGTCGACGATATCAGTCGCTGACCCCTCATGCTCGCTCCCGACATAAAAATGTATCAAATCATGGACATTATCGGGCGTTATCACCCAAATGAGATTGGGGCTTGGCGGTGTTGAAACAAGATGTAGGACTTCATCTGGTTTTCAGAGAGGGCGACATGGTGAAGTAGTGTTTAGCATATCCGCCTCACAGCAAGAAGGTCACAGGGCAGAGTCCTGCGCTCGGCGAGGGCATTTCTGTGTGGAGTTTCCATGTTCTTCATATGCTTGCATGGGCTTCCTTAGAGTACTCTGGTTTCCTCCCACAGTCCAAAGACATGCACATGAGGCTGTTCCAAATTGCCTTGTGTGTTTGTATGTGTGTTGGCCCTTTGATGGTCTGGTGAGCTGTTCAGGGTGTACCTCGCCCAGTATCATCTGAGATAGACTCCAGCCTCCCTGTCACCTTAATAGGATTAAGCGGTTCAACATATGAGTGAGTAAGTGAGAGTGGGTTTCAGGTGGAGAAGTTCTTGCCTGAAGAAAAACTTCATCACCTCATGTTGTTCCACCTCATGGAGCACTATATCAGAACGGATGCTCAGAAATAATCTGGCTGTAATAGATGGAATATCCCTGACTGTACAATGATAGAACGAAGAGACAAGCAGAGTGGGTGGAGACGGCGCTGCCAGAAGCCTTGTTTGTCCTGTTCAGTCGAGGACCCAGAGCAAGGACACACTCTCCCCGGCCCCATAGATCAGCCAGCCCTGAATGTCAACCCACACAGCAGCCAGTGTTGTGCCAGGAGTCCTCTCTCTCTCTCTCTCTCTCTCTCTCTCTCTCTCTCTCTCTCTCTCTCTCTCTCTCTCTGAGCACTCTGGCCCTGGCTCCTTCGTCTGGTGACACCGCTGTGCTAACGACCCAGCGTGGGACCAGAGCAGGAGGAGAAAAAGATTGAAGAAGCAGAGATCCAGCTGGAAGGTCATGTCTGATGAAGGCTATATCTACCCACTGTATGAGAGACATTGATTTTCTTTAGCAGATTTCACTAAAAAGGTCTTAATAGATATTTTTGATTAAATTAAATAATAAAAATAGTGAGTCATGCTAACTTAAATGAAGCTTAATTTTTTTCCCAACCTAGTAAAAGTCTAAATTATAAAGTGATATGAACGAGGTGCAAGATGAAAGAAGCAAGGGCAAAAGAAAAAATAATAAATAAATAAATAAATAAATAAACAAAAGTCCTAGCAGAGATTTGAGTAATGGAAAGTACAGTGCCTTGCAAAAGTATTCACCTCCCTTGGCATTTTTCATGTTTTTCTCTCACAACCTGGAATTGAAATGGATTGTTTGAAGGTTTGCAACATTTCATTTACAGAACACGCCTACAACTTTGAAGATTTTTTTTATTGCGACACAAACGACAAATAGGACAAAATAGCAAAAAACTTCAGAGTGCATAACTATTCACCCCCCAAAAAGTCAGTACTTTGTAGGGCCACTTTTTGCGGCTATTACAGCTGCAAGATGCTTTGGATTAGTCTCTGTGAGCTTGTCACATCTTGCCACTGCTCACTTTAGATGGGTTAAATGCAGAAGTTCAAGTTTCCCTTGCGGAATTAATACAGTATAAATAAATAAATAAATGAAAACACCATGACTACCACCTATACGTAGCACACCATATAAAAAGGGATTGTGGATAAGAATAGCTTACTGAGGCATCAAGATAGGGTTACATAGAGATTTCCTAAATTTAAACAATGCATCAAAAACTGATTAATTTTTTCGAGGAAATATATATCCAGTGGAATTAGGGTTGCGATTGTCTGTTCCAGAATAGCCACGATTGACTATCCCCGAGGTTCTTTCTCTTTCAGTGACTTCAGTGATTAATGGGAGTCTGTTGAGCTTATCTCAGTGAACATTAACACACATTTGCCAGCCTTAGAAATGTGAGCTAATCGAAAACAATAAGGCCATCTGTGCTAACGCTAATCGTTAAGTAGTGATCATGTGCTCTCTGTTTCTGAGTGCCTGCTCATGCATTCAGTGCTTTAAAAGCTTTAATGTAACTGAAAGACATCATTTGTAAAGTAGCTTGTAAAATAATCTGTAGTTTAGTTAACATTTTTAGGGTATGATGACGAAGATGATGAATTTTGCTGTGCACGCTAAAGAATATAAAGAATGTTAAACTGGAGAACAACTGTCTCAAGTAAGGTGTCGCCAAAACAAATCACCACCTTCTTCTCTTCTGCTTAAAAGCAATAAAATGATTGGTTAAAGCCTCAGCAACTTTTTTGTTGCAAGACGTCATACAGCTCAGAACTGTTCCATTCTAGTAAAATAAAAACGCACCAATGACGAAGCATAACTTAAACTTTGTCATTTTTTATATTTTCTTTTTTTCAGGATGAAGTGTCAGGAAGGTACAGCTATATCTTTTAAGAAGGAGTAAAGTTAGAAGGAAAATGTATTTTAAAAATAAAAATAAAAAAGGCTAACTACTGAGCCTAGTTGTTTAGAATAAAACTGGACGAACAATTAACCCTTGAGGAACACCTTCAGTAATTCTGCTAAATATATTCATGCTGGGAAATTTGTGATTTTTTTTTTTTTTTTTTTTTTTTGTACCTGCTATTAAAGTTGATTTAGTATGTTGCTAATATTTTGCAAATTACTTAATTTCTTCAATGCCAAAATTCATAAAGCATGGCTTCCTGGGGTTTGCTTTGTACTCAGAAACCTTGTCAACCTGGAACATGTTTAAACCTCCCAGTTCTGAGAAATTGTAGTGCTACTGCTTGCAAAGATATTCAAGACATGTGTGTGCTTTCAAATTTGTGGCTAAGGTCTGGGGAAGAACCTCATATAGATATGAGGTGTCAAGAAACTTTTAGCCATGTTGTGTATATGAGTAAATAGTGCTGCATGAGAAGACTAATAGACGTAATCCTTTATTAGAGTTAAGGGGTGAATGGAACTTCAGGGCGAGTCAGTTGTGGGAGGAAACCGGAACACCCAGTAGAGTCCCACGCAAGCAGGAGGAGAAACTCCATACAGAAATGCCAGAGCCTGGGTATGGAACCCAGGACCTTCTTACTGTGAGGGACTACTACACCACTGTTCCTAATTATAATGATCACAATTCTTTCAATGGAAGAAGGAATGGTTCACCCTGAACAGATTGCAGGACCAACACACATCCATTCACACTCATGCCCACACCTAGCGGCAATTTGGCACAGCCAAAGTTTAATGTGCATGTCTTTGGACAGCAGGAGGAAACCAGAGTACCCGGAGGAAACCCATGTAAACATGCAAACTCCAGGATCTTATTGCTGTGAGGTGGGCACGCTAACTACTACTCCACTGTGTCACCCTCGGAATACTGCTTTTATGGGTAAATCTGTACAGTGATGCGCAGACCTGTTGCCTCCACAATGTGACCTTGGATGTGTGGAAGAAAATAAATAGATGGAAGGATGGATAGATGATTTCAGTAATAGATCCTAACTGTATGTGTGTACCTCGGATCACAATGCAGATCGTTGTGTGGGAAGATTGTTCTTGTGCAGGCCAGGTCTTGTTTTTGCTCTGAATATGAAACGAGTGTTTTGAATGGATATTTGAATCGACTTGTATCATTTTTAGTGTAATACCTTGCAGCTAGTGTACATGTTGTAGAGCGTATGTGTGCAACCCAAATCCAAACAGAACCACAAAGTTAAACCAGTTGTTCGACAACAAATTCTGCTTATTCCTACTGCTTGCCGTGGCTGTACGCTTCAGTTCTTCTCAAACCCTCAGTGACTTTACAGTTTGTTTTTCCCATTTTTTTTTTCCCACTGTTGCTTTTGTCTCTCTGAAGCATCAGGAGTTTGGCTGGCGCGAGGCGAGCGCAGCGGTGATGGGGGCACGTCTACGACCCCTCAGTGCCCGCTGTGGGTGGCATCGGAGCGGAGAGAGGTCTAGACAGAGGGGCTGATGTTGCCATGGGACTTCCCTCAGGAGGAGGCCTTATTCTCAGGGTCGTACTTCCATGCAGGCTCCATAATTACAAGCGCAAGAGAGAAACGGGGGAAAGAAAGTGTTCAGCAATTCCCGCAGATGTACGCAAAAGCCCTTCTCCTCTGAGACGTATCCATCTGAAAAGTTCTAGTAGATGAGTATAAGTTTTAATGAGCCAAGTGTGTGCAATTGTGTGTGTATTTCTGAGTCGGAGTCTGTGCGTTTGCATTGCAGATCGAATGTGTGTAATTGGCAGGCAGTAGGAAATGTGCTGTGTGTTTTCGAGGGGGCAAGTCAGGGTTAGGGCTGAGAGCCCCAGTAGTAGGCCTACAGCTATCATTATTCTGGAGAGAAACAAGTTTATTTTGGATGGACATGAGAACTTGGCTCAGAGAGACAGAGAAAGAAAGAAAAAAAAAAACATCCGTCAAACAAAGTGAGTCTGACTGTATCATACCTCAGTGGCATTTAAACCAAGGAAAATTTAACAATGATGAAGAGACATGCAGTATATTGTGTGCTGCCAGATATTTTTAATGCAAATTAAGAGTATTTAATCAATTTATAAACTGACTCTGTTTCCTGTGTAGTATTTCTGAGGACTGATACACTATCCATCCATCCATTTAAAGATGCACTGTTAGGGCAAACCAAGGGCAGCATGGTGGTGTAGTAGTTAGGGTTAGGGCATCCGCCTCACAGCAAGAAGGTCCTGGGGTTCAAGTCCCGCGCTTAGCTTGGGCGTTTCTGTGTGGAGTTTGCATGTTCTCCCCGTGCTTGCGTGGGTTTCCTCCGGACACACCGGTTTCCTCCCACAATCCAAAGGCAGATTAGGCTAATTGGCTGTTCTAAATTGGTGTGAGTGTGAATAGGTATGTGTGAGTAGCAGCTCATAGATGAACTGGCGAGCTCTATCCCCTCTTTGTCCAGAGTCAGTGGTTGTTTGGGGGTTTTTTTGATGCAAGGAGTGAAATATTCCTTTTGCTCATGTTTGATATTCAGAGCAAAAATGTCATGAAACCTGCAGAGCTGAGCATCGACTTGGATGCTTTTTTAATTGTTAGCACTGTAGATGTTCTTGTGTCATTATTCTGATGGTCTGATATGACACCAGGGGCCACGGTGGCGTCGTGGTTAGCACACCCGCCTCACAACAAGAAGGCCCTGGGTTTGAGTCCCAAGCTCAGCGAAGGCGTGTCTGTGTGGAGTTTGTATGTTCTCCATGTGCAGGTGTGGGTTTCCTCTGGGTCCTCTGGTTTCCTCCTACAGTCCAAAGGCATGCACATTAGGCTAACCGGCAGTTCCAAATTGCCCCAGGTGTGAGTGTAAGTCTGAATGGTTGTGTGTGTTGCCCTGCGCTGGTCTGGCGAGATGTTTAGGGCATACTCCACCTTCATGCAGTGTCGGCAGAGATAGGCTCCAGCCTCAACGCAACCGTAATGAGTGAGCAAGTGAGTGATATGCCACCTTGTGATATATTGTCTCTATTATATTACTAGAACTTTTGCTCCAGAGTCGTTAATAGATGGAGTTTAGCTTTTTTACCGCCTTCAACGTCAACATACAGTTGATTAAAAATACGGCAAGTAGAGTTTGTGTGTGCGTGACCTTATGGATATAAGTATACTGTATCTTCACAAGCACTACAAAAGGGCAACACATCAAGCAATTAGATGACTTCAGGGCTCGTTTGGAACAGTTGCATGAGGGAAACCTCTCGTCGCTTTGTAAAATTCATCCGCAGATTCTTCATTCTGTAGCTAATGAAAGATACAAAAAGCCCATAAGGAATCAGGGAGCGCCGTTTGTTTGTTTGTTTGTGTGTTGTTGCAGGCTGCCACTGAGGCCCGGGGCACACGGGCACATAGGCGTATAACGGAGGTGCCTCGGATTTGGGGGAAAAATCGCTTGACAGCATGCTGGGAGCAGAGGCCCAGCTCACACTGAAGTAGAAGACAAGCGATCCCTCCCAACAGAGTGCGGCAGACCTACAAATAGATGTTTACATCCTGCGAACACTTTGAATGCTGCAATAAACCAAATCATGTCAATCTTTACCGGATTCTTTCTTTCTTTCATTCTTTCTTTTTTTTTTTTTTTGATATTCCTCCCTTCACTTCTCTTTTGTCACCCGGTGGGTGGGGAATTCATTCCAAGGTGCGAGAGCGCCTGTCAAGTTTTAAGGGTCTTATGAAAATAGGTGCGAAATGATATTCAATAAAGTGAAAAACCCTGACAACAATGTAGGTCATAACTTCCCAGATAAGCTGTCTTTTAAAAGGAAATGCCCTAAAGGCAAGATGAAGTGGTAATTTTCGACACGTTAAAAAAAAGTATTGAAATAAACTAAGCTGACAGTTGACAAAATATAACAGAAAGATGTATCATAAAGAGAAAGTGCGCTATTATAGTAATAAATGTTATACAGTAATTACATAGAAAATGGTACTTACAGTGGATTTGCCTGAGAGCACAAACAGACTATTTTCTTCTGATTTTAATAGATTTTTTAACTGGTTTTTATCTTAAACTGACAAGAAAACATTAAATAAGATTACCAGACATACGTGCAGATTAAACACCGACTCTACAGTCATTTCTGATCCTCTAAATGTTATTTCTATATCACGAATGGAACCTCGATATGGGAAATAAATGCCGAAAAAGGGGCGGCAAAGTGGCACAGTGGTTAGCACATTTGCCTCACAGCAAGAAGGTCCCGAGTTCGATTCCTGGGCTCGGGGGGTGGAGTCTGCCTGTTCTCCCAGTGCTTGCGTGGGTTTACTCTGGGTGCTCTGGTTTCCTCCCACAGTCCAAAAACTTGCACAGTAGGATGATTAGTGGTTCCAAATCGCCCCTGTGAGTGTGAATGGTTTTGTGTGTGTGTGTTGCCCTGCAATGGCCTGGCAAACTGTTCCGGGTGTACCCCGCACTCACCCAGAGTTGGCTGAGATGGGCTCCAGCCTCCCCGTAACTCAAATTAGGAATAAATCGCTCCGAAAATGAATTAACGAATGACCAGAAAAGATGTATAAAGCATAAAATCTTCTACTGTTCAAGTTCCATGGTGTGTGTTGGCCCAGCGATGGTCTAGTGAGCTGTGTAAGGTGTACCCCATCTTTACGCATCTTGGCTGAGATAGGACCCAGCCTCCTTATGAACCTAGTGGGAATAAGCGATTCGGCAAATGAGTGAGTGAACAGTCTGAAAAATGGGGTCAGATTATTATTATTATTTTTTTTGATGAAGCCTGTAAAGAGTAAAATCAAAACAAAACAACAACAAAAAAAAAACTGTTGGCTTTTCGTGTACATGAGAAAATGTGCTGTGTGCACGAGAAACTGAAGCGAAAAAGTTTCTGAAGTTAAAAACTATCTGGTGCGCATGGGAATCTGTCACATACACTCAAAGACCAAAAGGGTTTTTTTTTCTCCTCCAGATGTCGCTTTGCGGACTCTGTATTTTTGCAGTGTCTGATAGGCCCCATCCCCCCAACACCTCCCCAAAAAATAATTCACATGATTTTTTCAATCATTCATTTATTCATTCATTCATTTTCTAAGCCACTTAATCCTAATTAGGGTTGCGGGGAAGCCGGCACTCATCTCAGCTCGCCAGACCATTCATTCATTCATTCATTTTTAGAGCCGCTTATTCCTAATTAGGGTCGCGGGGAGGCTGGCGCCTATCTCAGCCGACTCTGGGCGAGGGCGGGGTACACCCTGGACAGCTCGCCAGACCAATGCAGGCCAAAACACACACATACACACAAGACCATTCACAATCATTCTCACACCTAGGGGCAATTTGAAACAGCCAGTTAGCCTAATGGGCATGTTTTTGGACTGTGGGAGGAAACTGCAGTACCCAGCGGAAACTCATGCAGGCAGAGTGAGAGCATGTAAACTCCACACAGAAACGCCCTCACCAAGCCCATGGAGTCGAACCCTTGCTACGAGGTGGACGTGCTAACCGCTACGCCACTGTACCCGTCCTATATGGAAACCTGTAGCTGAAGTCTAACCCTTTGTTTCAACACCATCACTTTCCACACATTGATAAACCTGCGATTTCCTTTACAGGATGAGTCTACTGCTTCACCTTCCAACCAACCAGAATTAGGAATCCAACACTGAGGTATGACATTTATTAGATTTAAGGGTTTGTTTGGAAGCCCTTACCAAAGCACAGAGAAAAACACAACGGTAAATGTCACAGATTTCTGAATGGTAAACTATGGGGTCGGTTCTCGTGTAGCTGGAGATGAGAGGACGCTCGGTGGCTCCGTATCTGAAGCTGAGTTTCGGTCGTGTTGTAATAAACTCGGAGGTAAGGGTGAGGAAAGAGTGATTTAACGGTTCTCAGGGGTGAGAGCTAAGAGTGTGAGCCCCTCTGCAGGAGCTCCTTTCTGGGCCTCATTTTCACATAGGAGGGGTGTAAAACCTGGACAGGTGAGATGAGCTCGTGCTCCACTAGGACAGAAAGCAAAAACCTGAAGGGATGGATCTCTACCGGCCTCCCGTCACCATCGCTCTTCATTAGAGGTTTCCGACACCACTCCCTGACATTGGGAACGAATTTCACACATAGAAAGGTGTGTGCTGGCTTAGTTGGGAATTAAATTCTGAGTGAACGTATGTTAATGGAGAGTAATTTAACCACTAAAATACTGCTAGAACAGATTTGTCCTTTACTATGTAGCTGTTGTACCCTGGTTGCACATCAATCATGTATTTATGAGATGATTGTGCGTTCAGATCCCTGACGTTAGATCAGATGGGATCTTGGTGTGATTTTAGTGCAATCGTGGTTAAAGATAATCCATGATGACAATCATGTCTTGGGCTCTGCGGTGACTAGGGCTGGACACTAGGAACTTCAGCTAAAGCTAATACTGTAATATTTTCTGACATTGTTGGAGTAATTACATCAGTATATACTACATGGGCAGCACGGTGGCGTAGTGGTTAGCACATTCGCTTCACAGCAAGAAGCGTCCTGGGCTTGGCGAGGATGTTTCTCTGTGGAGCTTTACCCGTGCTTGTGTGGGTTTCCTCCGGGTACTCTGGTTTTCTCCCACATTCCAAAGACATGCCCATTAGGCTAACTGGCTGTTCCAATTTGCCCCTAGGTGTGAGTGTGAATGGTTGTATGTGTTGGCCCTGCAATGGTCCGGCGAGCTGTTCGGCGTGTACACCGCCTTCGCCCGGTGTCGGCTGAGACAGGCTCCAGCCTCCTTGCAACCCTAACAGGATTAAGCGTTTCAGCCAATAAGTGAATGAGTGAGTGAGTGAGTGAGTGAGTATACACTACACAGGATTTGATTGGTTCGCTATCTCAGGAGAATTAATAATTATTCGACAAAGAAAAGGTGAATTGACTGACATGAGCGGTAGTGTTTGTTTGCCATTTCCAGTCAAGCATTATCCACTTGGTACATTAGTATATTCCATTCATTCGTCATTTTCTAAGCCGCTTAATCCTAATTAGGGCCGCGGGGAGGCTGGCACCCATCTCAGCCGACTCTGGGTGAAGGTGGGGTACACCCTGGACAGCTCGCCAGGCTGCTGCAGGGTCAACACACCTACATTGGGGCAATTTTGAACAGGCAGTTAACCTACTGTGCATGTTTTGGACTGTGGGAGGAAACCGGAGTACCCGGAGGAAACCCACGCAAGCACGGGGAGAACATGCAAACTCCACACAGAATCGCCCCGGCCCCGGGAATCAAAACCAGGTCTTCTTGCTGTGAGGTGGATGTGCTAACCACTGCTCCACCGTGCCACCCTAGTATATACCAATACTGTAGAAATAATTGTTCATTCACGATCTTTTCCCATTTCGGATTGGTGGGAAGCCACCAGCTAATTTTTGGTATTCTTCTATTAGCCGATTTATCCATCACTGACAGTGAATAAGACACTCGTCAATATTCCTTCTCACAGATACCATATAGGATAGACCAGATGGATCCACCTGTCCCCCATCCCGGTTGGCTATTTTGCAAAATATACAGTGAAGCCCTGCGGCCCTGGGATGTCAAAACCTCATTCTGTTTTCTCACTATTTATGCTGTTGTGAGTAACACCAACCAGGATGGCGGCGTAAAGTTTCGCCACCCAACGGTGATGTCAGTAGGGTGTAGCCTGTCTGTCTTATTTAATATCTATGTTCCTTCTCTGCCCCTTCTCCCAGAGAAAGGTAGCTAGAAAATGGCGGGCCGCTTTCAGAACTAGAGGCGTGCTGCTCGCAACAATCCGGTAAAGTCGCATTTGATGGGGGAAAAAAAAAGTGTAATAAAAATAAAAAAAATAAATACATTTTTAAATCCGTCGCTACCATCAAATCCATATTTTCATGGAATTTGTCTGGAATGAATTTGGAAATGACGTTTGCGGGGAATAGCATGTGGCCCTAACCGAGATCCATCATCTAAAACCCACCAACAGGTACACGGTATAGAATGATGTACAGTTTAGTAATAATTTTCTTTAATTTTCTTTAAGTTTCTTTTTACAGGATCTACACCGCGTATTCTGATGCAGCGAACACGTGAGGCGTACTATTCCTGCCGGGAGGCTTTGTTGACGTGAAACTGACTAAATATTTTTCATTATTAAATATTTCATGAAGAAGGATCATCTGATATAGCTACAGGTCAAGTTTCTACTCCACCCCTTAACATTAACACAGAATCCAGTGTATACTGAACTCTATACATGATATTCATGACTCCATCCTTTTTTTTTTGTTTTGTTTTTTTGTGTGTGTGTGTGTGTGTGTGTGTCCTTAAGATTTAAAACAAAACTAAAAGTCTGCTTTTTTGAATAAACTGCCTCTAAGCAGTGCTTTTCCTGCCAGAAGAGGGACCAATCCATCTGCTGAAAGCTACAGACCCACTGTGAGGAAAGAGCATTGCAATGGGTTGCCAGCTCATAGGTTTTCACGCATTCCACTACTTTTTAAAAAAAAAATCATATTGTACAGATGTACTGAGAATATGCATTTAAGGGTTCATTTATTATCCTTATCAGGACCCA
The DNA here is from genome assembly GCA_030014195.1 of Neosilurus mollespiculum. Taxonomy (NCBI): domain Eukaryota; kingdom Metazoa; phylum Chordata; class Actinopteri; order Siluriformes; family Plotosidae; genus Neosilurus; species Neosilurus mollespiculum. The sequence continues at coordinate 20,165,213 of JAQMYF010000010.1, read as the reverse complement.
TTGTTGCACTTTGTAGAGTCTTATCAGTGGAAAATGAGCATTATGTATTTTCCGAGATAATTCTGTCTTACAGCTCCAAGTTTTAACATTTGGTTCAGCTTCCTGTCTGTTTGGACTTTCTCCATCAAGTTCTCTCCCTGTTTACGTTGGTTTCCTCAGGGTTGTCCAGTTTCATCCAACCACCACATCAGTGGATGCATTGGATAAGATGCATTACCCCTGTGTGTGTGTGTGTGTGTGTGTGCGTGTGTGTGTGTTTATGGTACCCTGTGCTTACTGGCATTCCATCCAGGGTGTATTCCTGCCTCATGCCTAGTGTTCCAGCGATATGCTCCTGATCCACCTTCCCCCTGACCTGGATAAAGAGCTACAGAAGATGAATAAATGTGCAGTATTTTAGAAGGCAATGAAATATAGTCCCAATTTGGTCCAATAATGGGCTTGAAACAGTGGCCTGTGGGCAGAATCCTGCCCATGAGTGGGTTTTCAGTTTTGTTAAAAAAGTCTAGTAATGAATATCCACACATCCAATACCTACTAAGAAATGTCATGCTCTGTGTGTGTGTGTGTGTGTGTGTGTGTGTGTGTGTGTGTGTGTGTGTGTGTAAATGGGTCAGAATTGTGCACTTAAGATGAGCATGCATTAAATATAATTAAAGGGAATGAAGGATTGAATGTCTAAATATCAATTAATAATGAATTTGAATAATCCATATTCACAATCATAATTAATCATGCTTTATTAATGCTTTTCTTCATGAATTGTGTACCATTTGTCTCCATGGTGAGATCTTTTTTAAATGATTTTTTTTTTTAAAGTTCAGTTCTTTTTAGCCTTATATTTGTTGTTTGTTTTTTTCCCCTCAGTGTCTTTGATATAATTCATGAAAGGGACTGTAAGAATTAAATGATGATAATAATAATAGTAATAATAATAATAATAATAGTAATAATAATAATAACAATAATAATAGTAATAATAATAATAATAATAATAATAATAATAAAGATTGGTAGGTTTAAATTCTTGATCTCAAAACGTGTAACTAAA
>JAQMYF010000010.1:20145702-20163661 GCA_030014195.1 Neosilurus mollespiculum | reverse complement strand
TAATAATAATAATAATAATAATAATAATAATAAAGATTGGTAGGTTTAAATTCTTGATCTCAAAACGTGTAACTAAACCTTGAATCTGGCAACCCGTGCCTGTCACTGAGTCGACTCCTGATCCGGATCGAAATGTCCGCGTTTTGCTGCCACCCCTCGGATTTTAATCATGCCCTGTGTGTGTGTGTGTGTGTGTGTGTGTGTGTGTGTGTGTGTGTGTGTGTAGTGTAGAGTGTGTGTGTGTGTGTGTGTGTGTAGTGTAGTGTGTGTGTGTGTGTGTGTGCGCGAGCGCAGGCAGGCAGGCAGGCCGACAATGATTTCCTCCGTGATTACGCAGCGCGCGCGTCCCTGTGGGCTCGGGCCCCCTCTGGAGCCGTCCTCATGGCTTTGGGGGCCTCGCTTCCATTTTCCATTATGATGTACCGGACTACCGGAGCGGCGGCGCAGTCCGACACCTCGCAGGTTGGTGACGAGCGAGCGCGCAGTCTTATTCCTCTTCTCTCTCTCTCTCTCTCTCTCTCTCTCTCTCTGTCTACCTCTTCCTCCTCTGCTTTTTTGAAAGGAAAAAAAGCAATTAAGACGTAGACTTTCTTCTTTTTTAAGCACATCGATCCGTAGCTATAGATGATTATAGATTATTAATGGATTATTAGAAAACAGGAGTGGGAAGCCAAACACTTTTAGTAGCTACTTCTTAGATGAATGTAAGCAAAGAAAGGGGGGAAAAAGTGTTTGTTATTATAATTTTTTTTATGTCTTTTTTTATTTTGCTTTTTTTTAACACCTAGATAGGCTACCTAGGCTGTTTTTCCAGCACACGCATTTGACAGCGTCTCTCTGTTTTTTTGCGCGCTGTGCCAAGAATCCACGCGTAAAAGCTACAACTCCTTGCGTCAATCAGATCATTATTGTCGGGAATCAACGCGCTTCGCAAACAGGGGACATGGACGCGCACGACGGATTCTCCTCCGCCACTTTCCCCGACACTGCCATAGGCTGCACCGATTGGATTTTCTAAGATTTTCTCCCCCAAACAACCCAAAAAAAAACCAAACAAACCAGGCGCCAAGTGTTATTCGTCCCGAAAAGCCTCTGCTGCCCTAAAGCGCGTTTGCGAGCCGATCCTCTGCGATGTTCTTGCGTTAAATCCTCCAGCGAGCAGCGTCTTCTCCAGCCCGAGCCGCTTCTCTCTAGGATGTCGCGCCGCAAGCAAGCCAAGCCAAGATCGCTCAGAGGTAAGTGCCGCTTTTTCCGCCGCGGACCCCGAGCGGATTTTAGCAGACAGTAGCAGCCTTGCCTTGCCTCGCCTCGCCTTGCCTCGCCTGCTCTCGACCTGCAGCTGAATGCTGTACCGCTTTCCAGAAGCACAAGCGCGCTTTGGTTCCAGGTCCGAGGCGACGCGCGTTGCGTAAAGGCTGTGCGTGTTGCATCATTTTACACCAATAATACTCCAAAGTGCCTGCAGGACTTTGCAACTTTCGTGGTGTTTAAAATGTTCCTGCTAAGAGGACATTTAAATTCTCTCTCTCTCTCTCTCTCTCTCTCTCTCTCTCTCTCTCTCTCTCTCTCTGTACAGGAATTCAGGGCTTAATATCTTGTAGGTATTTATTTTCAAGAGCATTTCAAAGAGCGTCTAGGCTACTCTGGATAGACAGGGGCTGGTCTGAGAGTGCACACTGTGTCATGCACTGTCTATTTTTTTTTGTTTTCTTTTCTTTTTGTAATTTTTTATTTTTATTTTTTTATTTTTTGCCAACTCGATTTGTGTAGCATCTGGAAGCAGTGAAAACTTTCCAGCCATTCCGAAAGGTCAGCTCCAAATTCGTGTCATTTCCTAGGCAAGGTTGGAAAGGTCGAGGTCGAAGGGTTGTGGGTTTTAACCCGTATACAAACAAACAAACAAACAAACGACAACAGCAACAACAACAACAACAACAACAACAGCAACAACAACAACAAAAAAAAACCCTTGCATGAATTGGGATCCGAAGATCAGCTTGATCGTATCACATGACTTTTTGATAAGAGCTCTTCAGGAGCACGCCTGTTTTTGTGGTAGACAAAGCAGCACCTGGGTTTGGATCACCACCAACGGCACAGTTTGGTGATTTCCTGCTCAGACACACTTCAGAGTGAGATGAAGAGCTGGATCAGCGGTGTGAGGAGAGGCGAAGGCAGGAAAGCCGTGCTGGAGTCTGATGTACAGTTTGGGGTTGTGAGTTTTTCTGAGGACGCATCACTGGAGTGGAACAAAATGGAAATGTGTGTGTGTGGCTCTAGGTCATGAGTGATTGATCACAAGTTATTCTGGATATAGGAGGTCTTCTGAACCCCTCCACACGTCGACAGAGTGATGTGTTATGCTTGAGATGTATTTACTAGGTTGCATGTTGGGTAAAGTGTTGCATGAAGACAGAGACATGGCCGCTGTTGTGGTTGTTGTTGTTTTTTGTTATGTAGATGCAAAAACAGGCTTTGAGGACTTGGGCTTAATCACACATAATCACACGTTTGCAAACAATGCTAGAAAGTCTTCTCTTTAATCTTACACACACACACACACACACACACACACACACACACACACACACAGAGGCGGTAAAATAAATCGAATGCAGACTTTTTCCCCATGTAGCCTTTGAGGGTAGCCACTGGTATTCATGGCCAAGCTCCAGTTCATCTGGCAGGCTTTGTATTTTGCTCAGCAAATAATTGTCCGCGATTTCACATTCCCAGCTTGTGGTCTGCTCGGTCTCCCCCTTATTTATTTATTTATTCATTCAAGTATTTGTTTTATTTATTTATTTATTTATTTGCCTACCTATCTACCTACCCCTACGCCTCCTTTCCTGTTCTCGGAAGTCATCATCCGATGAAGGAAGATTACGTGGTCTGCGGTGTGTTCTTCCAGCCACCATTTTAAATCAGTGCCTCGGGGGAAAAGAGAATGCAACCACGATCGCATCTCTCCGTCCTCACACGAAACGTGTTGACGGACAGGAGGCACACACTGGGGCAAAGCCGGAATCCCATCTGCTCTTTACATTTGTCGTTTAGAGATGCACACTTAATCCGAGACTCAAGACGAAGCCATGTCGAATGTGGAGTATCATGTTGGTGTGGCGTTGTTTTTAATTCCACTTCCACCTTTTGTTTTGTTGAATCATTGTGGGGTTTTTTTTCTTCCTTTTCTGATTGATGGCAGAGAGATGTTCATTTGTGTGCCAGGAAATGGATTCGAAACTCATTGTTTGTGCATTTCTGATTTTTTTACTGATTCTTTAGAAGTTTTCTTGGTTCGGATTTCAGATTTTGGACTTGTTATAAAAAGTGCACGCACTTCTTCGATCCGATTCAAGACAAATTCAGCTTCCTATGGATTTGATCACTGGTTCTCCATGTGGGGGTGGTGTGGGGATGGGGGGTGTCCACCAGGGGTCAGAATCTCAACGCACTTTATCCATTATCCTTTATTTTATTATATTTCTTTGGTTCTTATAGTTTTATAGGAACTATTTTATACTATATATGTCATATAGTTTATATTTGGATAGGTTTCATCCAAATGATGGGAATTTCCGGAATAAAAGGCTCGGTGACTAATAAATAGATAATACCTAACGTTAACCAAAAGTTTGTACATTCCTGTGGACCAGATGCTAGGGAACCAAGCACATCTTAGTTGCGTAGAGTGGATAAAAAAAAAGTTCGTTCCACTTGAAAAGCGACCCTGATGGTCCCAGGCTGCACATCCAAAAAAACCTCACACCCCATTCCAATTTTCAGGACAGAGGCAATGGCATTGCTGCTTAAGGGAATAAATGGTATATATGGCAGAGGCCATATATCATCTGCTTGTATTCAAAGACTTCAACCTCGGCGTCTGACATTTTCCCAGTACTGCCTTTCTGCGTTGCTCATACATACATGCATACATTCTTCCTGTCATTCCATTTTTCCGCTGTTTTGTCGCCAAGTTGGAGTGTGTGACGCCTGCCACGTTGCTCTTTCCCTTTCTGCTGTATCCCTTCTCTCTCTGTCTCTCTCTCTCTCTCTCTCTCTCTCTCTCTCTCTCTCTCACACACTCTCTCTCTCTCTACACATCTCTCGCTCTTTTCTGTTTCTTACCGAAATGCAGCTGTGGCGTGTGATCACCGGACACCAGCGTGCTTCCGTCCACCAACCACTCGGGTTTTATTGGCAGGGAATCCTGCATACATAAATATATTTTCTGCGCCATTTATCTGCTGTATCTTGGGTGCCATGAAATCTCTCCAGTGTCATACGCACCTGAAAAATATGCCACCTCTATACACCAGTGTGCAGCGACATTGAAGATAAAACAATGTGAAGTTCAGCATTAAACAGGAAAAGGTCAGGATTTAGGAACGTTATATTTTGGCATGGATTTCACAGTCTTACTGTGGTACACTCTGCTCCATGTCCACGTTCGATCCGTTGCATTCGAAATGTGTCTTAACGTCAGAACATATCCACGTCAGGGGTATGTGATTACATGATATGAATTTGTAAAGTGCATGTGGAACACGACATCATGTACACATAATATGTTACGGCAAACACATTCCCTACTGGTATGTGTTTAAAAAAAAGGATTTACGAGTCATGTGACAATCACATCAGGAAATTAATGAACTGTATTTGAATTACATGTGAATATAAACCAACCACGTGTGAGTATAAATGAGTCACATGTCAATATAAATGAATCACATGTGAGTATAAATGAGTCACATGAGAATCACATGTAAATATAAATGAGTCACATGTGAGTATAAATGAATCTCATGTGAATATAATTATATCATATTAATATAAATGAATCACTGTGAATATAAATGAATCGCATGTGAATATAATTATATCATATAAATATAAATGAATCATGTGAATATAAATGAATCAAATGCGAATATAAATGAATCGCATGTATATAGGTGAATCATACTGTATGTATATAAATGAGTCACATGAAAATCACATGTACATATAAATGAATCACATGTAAATATAAATGAATCACATGTGAATACAAATGAATCACATGTAAATATAAATGAATCACGTGAATATAAATGAATCACGTGTAAATATAAATGAATCATATGTGAATATAAATGAATCACATGTAAATATAAATGAATCATATGTGAGTATAAATGAATCACATGTAAATATAAATGAATCACATGAATATAAATGAATCACATGTAAATATAAATGAGTCATATGTGAATATAAATGAATCACATGTAAATATAAATTAATCATACGTGAATATAAATGAATCACATGTAAATATAAATTAGTCACGTGAAAATAAACGAATCATATGAGAATCAAAAGACTCACATAGGAAAAAGAGTAAAATGTTAAAGAATGGTATGTAAAAATAAGTAAATTGTTTTAGAGGTCAAAATAAATCATAAGAATCACGTGGAAAAATAAATCACACGAGAAAATCACATGACCTGATAAATCGTGCAAGAGAGTATCTGAAGGAAATAAATAACGTGAAAAAGAATCACTTGTGAAAATATGTGAATCAGGAGACAGGCTTAACATGGAAAATAAATAAATAAATAATAATACAAAAATCACATGAGAGAAGCACAAGTGAAAATAAATGAATCAGGGGAGAAAAACTGAATGTGAAATTTTCTGCAAAGCTGTAAAGACAGTCATTAATCTCAGGCTTTACTGTGATGTTTGTTTAATGCCCGAAGATTCTTACAGAATTTTACAGAAGCAAAGATATAACTTTTTGTACTTTAACACATGGGATGTTTTAGATTTTCTTTCTTTCTTTCTTTCTCTCTTTCTTTCTTTCTCTCTTTCTTTCTTTCTTTCTTTCTTTCTTTCTTTCTTTCTAAAAGAAATGAACAGACATAAATACATTTAAATCCGTAGGAATGAATAGTGATTCTGTTGCATATTTAAGTTGCTCTGTTGTGCTGTTTTTATTGTGGCTGATTATTTGCTGGACTGATTCATTATCAACCTTCATTCATTTGCCGAACCCTGCTTGGGTGCCTCTCTCAGCCTTCTCTGGGCGAAGGCAGGGTATTCCCTGGACAGCTCGCCAGTCCATGATAGGGCAACATACACACGACCATTTAAACTCACACTCACACCTAGCGACAATTTGGAACAGCCAGAAAGCCTACTGTGCATGTCTTTGGACTGTGGGAGGAAACTGGAGTACCCAGAGGAAACCCACATAACCAGGGGGAGAACACGCAAACCCCACACAGAAACGACCTCGCCGAGGCCGGGATTTAGACCCAAGACCTCCTAGCTGTGAGTTGGTCGCGCAAACCACTACCGCAACATGCCACCTGTCGGATCAGCAATAATTTTAAAAAGTGAGAATGGTTCTCCGTTTGTTTTACTTTTGCACAATAATTGTTAACCGCTTTAACTCCCAGGGCATGCTGGCTGGTCCAGATCACCAACCGCCCCAATCTGCCCCCGAGAGGCTCACTGTTGCTTAGATTTATTACAGTATTTGCTCGTTTGAATACATTATTGTTTATAATGCAAACATTTTTAAATTAATTAGAAACAGTCTTAATACTTAAAAACATAGCTTTGTTCACTATAAGGAATATTAATGGAAGGATTCCCCAGTGTTATTGTTAACATTTGTGCTTTCTGGTAACAGGACAGCGGGGCGAAGGCGGGGTACACCCTGAACAGCTAACCAGACCATCACAGGGCCAACACACACTCACACTCACACTTAGGGAAAATTTGTAACAGCAAGTTATCCTAATGTGTATGTCTTTGGACTGTGTGAGGAAACCAGGAATACTTGGAGAAAACCCAAGCAAACAATTCATGAAACACCTGAGCCCGGGACTCGAACCCAGGACAGAGGTTCCACAACATAAAGCAGGATTATATATATGTAAAAAAGTGCCGAGTATTTATTCATTCATTCATTCATTCATTCATTCATTTATTTATTTATTTCCAACATGACACACTGCAGCTTTGTGGTGTTCTTGTAAAGGAATAATATGATAATAATATTAAGTATTGATTATTTTCCTATTACCGCACACTCCTGAGTGTCTTATTCCTGCTGTGATGAGTAACTGACTAAAAAAACGCGGAGACTTTAAGGGGTTAATTCACATGTGCATTCACGTGTTTTAGAGACTCTGATAAAATGTATGCATTCATGCTTATAAGCATGTAATAACACCATCCATCAATATTCTTTAATATTACAGAAAAAAAACTGTCATTGTCATTAAGAAAACTGTCAGAGAATCATGAAAAAATCCCATTAGCAGAGCTGTCACTGCTCATGACACTCGCCTCTGTTAGTTGTTCACGGTGTCTCGGGAGCTGGCCGATTTTACTTTTTTCTCCCTTTTTTTATTACTTTCTTTCTTTTTTGTCATTGTAGGTGGCTGTCGATATTTTACTTTATTTTTATTTTTTTTTCTCTAGTAGCTCTTTCATTTGTCCAGCTGGGAGTGTAAGTGCGTGTGACGCGTAGTAATTAAGAATGATGGTCTTAGCAAATATGGTAAAATATTTTGTTGTCCGTTTTATTATGGCTGCTAATGAGATCGCGATGAATTAATAATGAAATCGCTTGTTTGGCTCGGCTTTATTTGCATTCGATTAAATAATAACCTTTAATATTGCTTACCATGAAGGTCATGCTTCTTTCTAATGCATATTATTACACTCTTATTACCACAGAATGTCCTAATGATCGCCACATATTTTTTTTAAAAAGGACTTTACAGGAGCAGGAAATGTAAATACTAGAAAAAGCTATTGTATTGTATTGTAGTCACCAATTTAGACGCTATATAATGTGTATAATCGCTGGCTGTTTGCTGTCATTTCTTTCTTTCTTTTTATTTATCAGCCGTGTGTGAATTGAGTAGCTACTTGTGAGGATGTCCCGTTTCGGCGTCTGAGCTCCGAGTCTTAATTGAGGCAGCGTGACCCATCGTGCCCTGCTCTAAATCGAGTGGTGATTCTCCTCATGAGGGTTTCTCTCATGGTCAGTCTTTTGGTTCTACAGCACCATTTTCCCGTCGTTCAGCTCTACTAACATCCTCTTTTATTTAAAAAACATCTGTATGAACGTCTCTCTGGTGTGAAGGGCGGCTCGACCGCTTTCTGACGAGGACTTAATGGCAGATAGCCGTTCTGAGATGGCGCTAGTCGTCTTTATGGATAGCCCGAACTCAAAACAGAGCCATTTGTACCTTACTCAAGCGCATCAGACGTACAAAGAATAAAAAAAAAAAAGAAAGGGGTTGCTAACCAGTGATAACTTGTGAGGGCTAATGTTCCCCTTCCTCCACCTTATATTCTAAACAGTTCAAACACAGAAATACGTCACGTTGCGCGAAGTTTCCTTTTGTTAGCATGCTATCTCAGCAACAAAACAATAGCTTTCTCCCTTACGGAATTATTCAGGTTTATCATTTCCAAAACATTGCTACATTCCTCTGTCCTGCATCCCAGAATTTATCAACTAAATTTGTTTAGCATTTAGCTTCAAGGATCTAAATCCCTAACCAATCTAATTGTGAACAGGTATATCAGAGAATATGAGCGCTAAGACACATCACAGCATGTTGCTAATTATATGCACTTTGCGTTGTAGCAGCTAGCGAGAAGCGGTTAGCTAGTTTATATTTACGTTTACAGCATTAAGCAGACGCTCTTATCCAAATTCGCAGGTCCATTTTTGGCTTTGTAGGCAAGCATTAGTGTTTTAAATCTAATGCGAGCAGCTACAGGAAGCCAGTGGAGAGATTGTAGCAGTGAAGTGGTGTGGGAAAACTTCAGAAGGTTGAAAACAAGGGACACGTTTATATAGCAGAGTTGTTATCATGCTAGCTGACTTTTCAGAGGTCAGGAAAAAAAAGCTATTGCTTGTTAGCCTTAGCTAATTTTTTCCAACATTCCTTGGTTCCTTGGTGAAAAAAGTGCTAATTTAGCATCAGGAACTAAACTTAGCAGGGTGTCATTTTTGTTTGGAAATCTTTCCTGTACTTCCATACTTTCTTCATATCTAAGAGTTTATATTTTTCTACTTCCGTTTGAATTTTTTTATTTGAAGTTGTGTGGTGTTACTGCACTTTTATTTATGTATAAAATATGGCAATGCTTACCATGTTAGTGCGTCTAAAAATCATAAAATTGCATTTTAAACTCTATAAAAGTATATGATTGATAAAAAGATTGATAGATATATGATTGATAAAAGAATAAAATTGGACTCACAGGGACTTTTTCAGCACAAATCAGAACAGTTAGTATTCTAATGTCTTATGACCTTTTAAACTCCAAGCTAGGAACCCCGAAAGAAACCCCTAAATCTCAGGCTTATATTAGCAGACATATATAACATATGTAACCTAGACGTAAATGGTTTAAAGGTAGCATCTGTCTTTTGTTTTGTGGGTTAAATGGTCAAAAGCCGAAATGGTTTTGAGCTCCTGAGTGGCGCAATGGGAGTTTGCTTGTTTGATCCCAGGTTGATGCAGACAGCCATTCGTGGCCAGGAGCTCGTGAGAGCTGATCCGACGAGGTCAAAAGGAGGGCATATGCTCAGTTCCTTATCACTTAAAGCAATCACAAGCCAATCATGGGTGTCTGTGATCTTATGCTAAGGGGGCGGATATCGCTTTCCTCCGAAGTGTGGTATGTTGTCCCTGAATATGTGTGAGCAGGAATTAAAAAAAAAAAATTGGGGGAGGCATGTGTTTACTCTCAGCCTTCCTGATTGGTGGTGATCATGTGTGATAGGGAAGCATACTCGCCTACTTTGCATGGAGTAAATTAGGGGGGAAATGTAAACTTGTTTTTTTTTTTTTTTTTTTTTTTTTTTTTTAATTCTCTGGTGAAGTTTCTCTTGGCATTCTGGGCAAGAAGATCCTGGTTCGAGTCCCAGGCTTAGCGAGGACGTTTCTGTGTAGAGTTTGCATGTGGGTTTCCTCCATGTATTGTGGTTTCCTCCCACTGTATAAAAGACATGCACATTAGGGTAATTGGCTGTTCCAAATTGCCCCTAGGTGTGAATGGTTATGTGTGATGGCCCTGGGATGGATTAGTGAACTGTTCAGGGTGTACCTCTTCTTTGCCAGTTTCAGTTATGGTAGGCTCCAGCCTCCCCCCGCGACCCTAGAAGGATTAAGCGGTTTGGAAAATAAATGAATGAATGAATGAACAATTAACCAATTCGCATTTACTTTCAGGTATTGTAGCCTAACTGTGTGGATGTACGACGTAATTTGGAGGTGTGGCTTTGCTTTGGAGAAAGCAATGATCTAAGGCACTGTGTTTAAAACATTAAAATCACTGATTGCACCTTTAATGCCTGAACTAAAACAGGTCCTAAAATAAGAGTGAAGAATATTCAGGACTTTTTAAATAATTCTGTAAATAAAATACACTTTAAGGCTTCGGTAGACTTCCACCCCCCCCCCCCCCCCCTTTTTTTTTGCTAAACTATCAATTGCATGAGCTCGGTAGACTTTTAATCATGAAAGATATGTAAAACAGAGCTGTGTAGAAAGATTAGTCGTGTCATGCCTAACACCAGAAATGAATTCATACAGTGACTACCAGGAAAATTGAGTCAACCAAGTTATTGCAGGAAAGGTGTGTGTGTTTGTGTGTACACTGTATGTGTTTGTGTGTGAGGGTGTGTGTGTGTGTATGCGTGTATGAGTCACAGGGTAGTACCTCATGACCCAGCTTGCAGAGGGTCACACAGATTGTTAGCGGTGTATCCGTGTATCATGCGGATCAGACTCATTCGTACTGAATTTAATGTGCACAGTTTACTGTCCTGTTTATGTCTTTTGATACAAATCATGTCATCAGTTCAGTTTTAAGACCAGAAAGATCAAATAAAATTAAAGCAATAATGAAAATCTGGTCCTGCGATGGCCTGGCAAGTGTACTCTGCCCTCGCCCGGAGTCGAATGAATAATAATGAAAATCTGTGAAAATTCACAGGGTGTCTTACCCTCATGTTCATGATTGGATAAAGTGTAACAGAAGATCTAATACAACAACATTGATGTTTTGGTAACGTTAAAGTTTTTTCAAACACGTCGTCCGAAACAGGGATACAATAAGAGCCTTTCATTTTATTTCTCTCCCCCAAAGTCCACTCTACACTAATCTACCACCTAAATCTATTTATTACACCTCAGTATAACCGTGTGTACCTTTTTGAGGGCCAAAAAACACGCATAGGTGTTTTCCTGAGCAGTAAAAGCTACATATAAAAGTAGAAATGAGCTGTTGTACCTCTATAGGTGGATAATAAGCAATTATTGAATCAGGCGGAGTATGATATGGAGAATTATTGAGATGGAGGGGAAATTTTTCAGGGTCAGATTGGATAACACCTACTCAGATCTGAATCATTCTCCATCTCATACTAAAGGTGAATTCTATAATTCCATAGTTTTATTTTTTTATTCATTGAAAATATTTTCAAGTCTGGAGAAATGCGCATCGTGGCCAGTGTGAGTCATCCGGAGGTGCCGCATGCTGTTCCTCGCTAACACTGTTTCCGCTTCATTCTAGACAAATTTCCCCAAAATTATGGAGCAAAATATGGAAGCGAAGTTATGATAATAAGGACATAATTTTTTAGATCAAACAATTTGACATTTTCTTGCAAGCCCTCTCTTGGAGGAGGGGTAGAGGAGGAACATAGATATCGAGTTGGATAAGTAGGCTACACCCTGCTGACGGCGCTTTTGGATGGCGGAACTTTGCGTCGCCGTCTTGGTTGTCGCTACTTACATTAGCATAACTATTGACAAAATGCAATGAAGTTTTGACAGCTCAGGGTGGCAGTCTTCACTGTACATTAGACTAGCTTACTAACCATGATGGTGGATGGGCGGAGTCATCTGTCACTGGGCGTAGTGATCTACCTTACATGATATCCATGAGGAGGAACGTTTGCGCATGCAGATCGTGCTATAATCATTCGACTTATCCAATGCCAGTGATGGATAAATCCCCTAGTAGAAGAATACCAGGAATTGGCTGGTGGCTATCCACCAATCAGAAATGAGAATATATTTTGAGTGAGTAATGAAGTATTTTCTCTTCTGAGCATGCATTGAATACTCAGCTATTGTATGTTTTTGAAGCTTAGATATAAAACATGGATCCTTTTCAAATACTTTAGTATTTTCTAGGACCAACGAATCATGTACCAAACACCGCCTGGCTGTTTTTTCAGTATATCAGCACATTTTCCATAAAGACCAAAACATTAAGTATTTTCTTTTTACTTAGTCCCTGAAATCCCAACTTTACACATATTCATTCTCAAACACACCGTTCGCTTACTGCTGTGCCTCTGCCTCAGGTTTCATATTCATAACTCGACGTGTGCCCATCGATGGCGTGAGACAGTATGGCAGGTTGTGCAGTAGTCTTTATCAGCACTACTGTTAATGGCTAATCACTTCCGCAGCAGGATAAACCATCATAACATCCAACCGAGAAGGAATTTATGTGCTGTATATAAAAAATGCAGCCCGAATATTCAGTCGAAACGACAGAAACTTTTTTAATGAGAGCGCCATGGTGACAAATGACTGTTCTGCCGCCGTAATGCAAAAGTTCTGATCGTGTCATTAAAAGGAATTTTCTGCCTGAACTCCCCGGTTCTCACCAACAGGGAAGGTAATCAAAACAAAACTATGAACTCCCCATACTCCCATCTCCCATTTGGCTGTGGGGGATTTATTAAGGACCCCCCCCTCCTGTCCGGATTGAAAATGCTCCTGCGTGCGCCGATCTCTGGCGCGCCACAGAAATTCATTTAGCTCACGTGAACGTGCGCAAGCTGTGCGTCTGTTTTCAGGGAGGAATATTTGGACATCAAGCCGGTCTCAATTTGTGTCATAACATTGCTCATGGCTGGTTTGCTGCTTTTCTATACAAATGATGACCAATTACAAAATATCACACACTGTGCAGTAAAGGGGTTCTCAAACTTTTTGCCAACAGGGACCACTTTTATCTGTAAAGTAATTCTCACGGGCCCCCTATGAATATTATTCATGTACGCGAATATTAGGAACATTAGTGCAATGTGCACAGTAATATTCTAGCGATTTATTGCAGATGTGGAGCATTTGCTTCCAGAAGTATCCACTCAGAGAGCACATTCGTTTGCTGGTTAGTTACCTCCACCGAGAGGGGAGGTTATGAGATCGGTCGTGTGTCTGTCTGTGTGTGAGTCAGTGACCATGATAACTCGAAAAATAATGGATGGGTTTTAACTAAATTTTAACCAATGTGGCTCTTGGGCCAACAAAGAACTAATTAAATTTTGTGCATGATCTGGATCCAGAACCAGGAGGGTTTTGAAGGATTTTTTAACATTGCGAAATAGGGCGGAATGATTTATTTTAGACTAAAAACTTCATAAATATATAACATTAAAAATAAAACCTGGAGTGTGAAGTTTACAGATTGCACTAGCTTGGTGGAGGTTTGCACTCTGTAATTGCGTTTCTAGTCGGTTAGTGTTTGAACTGAAATTTGGATTAAACCTGTTTCAGTCATGTGACCAGAAACACCCGAGACTGATGTCACCTTTAATCCTTTGTTTAATAGCCCGTGCTTTCACTTCATTAATTAGACCAAAGCAAGTAAATTAAATGACAGGTTTATGAAAAAATGTTCTTTCCTAAAGTAAAATTTCTTTCTCTGAGGCTTGTTTCTGATCCAATGAGCTGCCTTCAGGTAAATGTTTTATTTTCTCAAACTATTCAGCTACAAGGGACTCCTTTAACTGCAAAATAAATTTCTGAACTTTCAAATATTTGCTCCAATATTAAAATATTGTTTATTATTAAATAAAACATTAATATTAATGAATATCATTCTTTTATTTAGATTTTATTTGCAGCTGTAGAGCTTTTTATTTATGAAATTTAAACATAGTAATAATAATTCAAGCCCCACCCCCCCGGCGATGCTTTAGAGATGCGTGGTGTTCCCAGAAATCCGGTGCCGTGTCGACCATTCTATTGTGACGTAGTTTCCAAAGACTTCCCAAACTTTTCCTGTTTAAAAGTTGCCTCCACTTAAAGGAGACGTCTTATAGGTTTTGAATAGCTGCAGTCAGCCCGGCACTAACATGGCAGGGAAAAAAAAAAACTGTAATGATCCAACCAGTCAGAATTTTGATTGCTCTCCTCAGCAAGCTTTGACTCAAGATCCCGCCGAGCTTTTCGGTGGAAAAGCGAGTTTGACGCAGCTTGCCTGTCGCTGCCCTGTCGTTTTTCCCCGCACAAGCCCACCTACCCCAGCGCCACTAGCCTCTGGCTTAATTATGTCAAATGGAGGACTTTTTTAAAAGGCGCTGTTCAAGGCGGCCTCCTGCGCGGCCGGTGGCCCCCAGCAGGGCCCTCTTATCACGACTCCCACTCACCGTGCTCATGAAATGAAAGGGTAGATGGGGAACGAGGCATAATGGAGGCTGGCTTTCCGACGGCAAGAGAGGAGTGGCGAGGAGTGCAGGCCTCCTCCCGGAGACCCTCATTTTCCATGGAGCAGGTGGGAGTCTTTTGTTCTCATCCTGCTGCTAAAATCCATTTAGCTCGCCGCACCTGACATACAGACAAGGAGCGCTTCCAGTTTGAGCCGGTGAGGCAAGGAGCCTCTAATGAAACAGTTTTACAGCGAGCAGCCACAACCGGCGCCCCATACACTCGTCAAAGAGCGCTCGATTGCCGTGTAATGAATTTGTCTAAATAGCCGACAAGCAGGGGGGTTCATTTGCGGACCAGCGTAGCTTCTCCAGCAGTTGCTGAGAATCATTAGGATGCACAGACATGGCTCGACTAATGGAAAGACAGGAGGCAGAAGTGCTGCAGGTGACGAGGCTCCAAACAGCCAGAATGCGCAGTGTTACCTATGACAACCTCACAGAGATTTTTTTTTTTTGCCCCTCAAAGTGTACACATCTCCTTGTAGCTTTCTGCAGCATCGGGGTTCATGATTAGAATGTTAGCGCATTGTTGCGAGACAAAACCCGATGAGTTATTCATGTATTGGACAGCAGGCCACGCCATGTGGCGAGATCTTTGTTTGGAGGGATTTTTTTATAATTCATCGTGTTATTACTCAATTCAATAAGTGATTTATGTGGGTGGCTGCAGGCCGCCCTGCAAAACCTGCTGCATATGAACGAGCCGAAGTGGGCCAATGAAAAAAAAAAAAAAAAAAAAAGTCGCATTAAAATAAAAAGCTCTGACTGCATATCAATGCAAAAACCACAACAACACACTGGAGCTGTGCTTAAGAGATTCAGAAGATTTGAGAGGATGAGATTGTTTAGCCAAGGATTTCTGGGCTTGCGTGTGTGGTGACTAATTTATTCTGTTTTTTTTTTTTCTTCTTCTTTCTCTCTTTCTCTTTTTCCTTTTCCTCTCTTTCCTCCATGGCAGTAGAAGACAATGTGACAGAGGAACAGCACGCTCCTGGGCAGGCTGCCATTCAAAACGGTAATATTTCATTTGTGTTTGGAGTTTGTCATGTCTTCCTATATAGAAATTTGTTGGCTTTCGCAAATTGTTGCCATCAGTTTGTCCATCTGCTGTAAAACAGTTGATCAAAACATCTCTTTACGTAAAGAATGGAACACTTGGGCATGCATTCTTATAGGAAAAGAATCAACAGCAGGTCGGTGCTATGCACTCCCATTCAAAGCAGTCTCTGTTTGAAACAGGAAGCTGATGACTTTCCTGTAATTAAGTGTTTTATGTCACTTCCACCACAGCGATTTGCTAACACAACGTCACGGTGTTTATCCATTAATATAATCAGAACCCGAGCAACCACCATCACTGCGGTGCGAGCTAATCGAATGCATACACCTGTTTGTGTTTCATCTCACTATGCTAACAAACTCTCACGCTCTTGCGTGCTCTGTCGCCTGATGGTGTGTATAAGATGATGGTGTGTACTGGTGCGTGTCAGCCTCTGCGGCTCTCTCCGCTCCTCTTGATACTGCAGTGTCAGCGTTTTAGCAGATGAATGCTTCCTGTCACCTCATGTGACATTCAGTGCTGGCCTCCAGGCAGCAAGCTTTAATCCAGGTCACGCGTTCGGGCCGGCCTGGCTACGAACGAGGCCTGCTCCTGACGTGCGCCGAGCACGGCTCTTCTTTCATTTGTCTCGTGTAAAGGTTAGGTCTCATGTGTGGTTATTTTAAACCTGATATGGATGACTTCGCCCAGCAGGCACGAGGGACCACCGGCCCCTTCTCAAGGGCTGGCATCGCCGTCGAGCAAAAACCGTCGGCGCTTTGTTTTCCGCTGGCCGTCGCTGAAAAATGGCCACTGCACTTCTTGACACAGAAACACAGAGACACCAAACCCAGAGACAAGCCTCGGAAAAACCTGAAGACTTAGCATGCTAACCCAGGTTTCAGCACTGTTGTGTTCTCATCACCAGTTTCTCTTGATGCATTGCGGTATAAACATTTTGTGCAGTACAAAGAAACAAAAAAAGGAAGGAGCACTAAATTTAATTGAACACTAATGTCAGATGGCATGAACTGAAATTACTAAGTGCTGTTCCAAATGTGCTAGCAATGATTGGAAGATAATTACACTCATTAGCAAGATCTAATGTGTAATATAAGGAATCTAACTAGTCAGATTTTATGTTTTGTTAGCGAGGTTGTGGGGAAAAAATAGTAGAAACAGATGATGTAAATTGCCCGACTGGTTTAACAGTTAACTATGAATCCCTTTAAACAAAGTAAATGTTGGACAGGTGCATTTTTCAATGGTTAATGTTCGAGGTTTGCTGGCAAACTTGTGTGTTAGTTAACCTGTAAACAAACATCTAACCACACCCATGCACTGATTTCTACCAAACTTGGTGGGGATACTACCCTACCTGAGTCCCAGACATGATTCGATTTTAGAAAGTCAAGGTCAAAGGTGAAGGTCAGAGCAAGGCCACATTTTTGGAGATCACATACAACTTTGAAATGAGTGCTGATAGACATGGTGTTTCTATGGAACGCTAAAAACAAACCATGGGGCCAGCCGTGGCCTGATGATTAGAGAAGTAGGTTTGGGACTGAAAGTTCACTAGTTACCAGCAGAAAAAAATGTGTGGTGGTGGGGGCTTCTCTTCCTTTCCCTTCCTTTTCTCCACCTTCATGGCTGAAGTGCTCTTGGGCAAGGTACCTTACCCTCAGCTGCTCTCCGGGCACCACACTGTGGCTGCCCACTGCTCGTGTGTGTGCTCACTTTGGATGGGTTAAATGTAGAGCTAAATTTCCCTTGCGGGACAAGAAAAATAAGAACCAGCCATCTTGTAAAACTTTTAAAGAAGAGAGGGTTTTTTCTTTTTTTGCGAATTTGGTCATGTCCAAGTATTATAGAACAAATCATAGGACAAGCACATGGTTAGTTAAAACCAGTACCCATATAGGGTCTATTTGCTACATTATTAGATGAGTGCTCCTCCAGTTATATGCTCTTCAGCTATAGATAAAATTATGGAACCCGACTAAACAACCGTCACCAATGGAAGAATGCAGTAGCTGGATTCTGTGATTCTGTGGTTAGCTTCAATAGTTTCAATAGTTTCAGTAGTTTCAAGTTTATTCAGGTAACAATGAAACATCACTACCGGCAATGAAATTCTTGGACTCAGAGCCCCCTCAATATTGCACTTAAGAAGCAAATAGTGCACATAAATTTAACATTGAGCTAAATTATACAGTAAGAATAAAAACTATATAAGTAAAAGGAATAAAAAAATATATACAAATTACCTAAAAAGAATGTCATTCATTCATTCATTCATTTTCTAAGCCGCTTAATCCTAATTAGGGTCGCAGGGGAGGCTGGCGCCCATCTCAGCCGACTCTGGGCGAGGGCGGGGT
>JAQMYF010000010.1:20115757-20129716 GCA_030014195.1 Neosilurus mollespiculum | reverse complement strand
TAATGTTCTATATATTATTTAAGATGGAATATTTAAGGTGGAATTATGACTCCTCTTTGCTTCAAGTAAACACACATCAGGTCGAACACTTACAGTCTTTGTTTTTCTATTTGGCTAAAAGCTGTCATGGAGACATACAAAGAAAATAAATGCAATAACAATTCAGTTTCAATCTTACACCGATTAATATTTTCTTTTATCCTTTCCCCCCCTCAAATTTTCTACTTTCATGACTGTTAATTAATAGCATAACTGTTCCTGCATTGGTCCCAGTGGATGCAGCACCCAGCAGTGACCGTGGCGTGCTGTTTTTCTGCTGTTTTCCACCACAGATCGTGAGTGTGCCCACGACACGGTGTGTGAGGATGCCGAGGACGGGCGTTTGACTAGGAGGAGGTGCTCTCCCGGGGAAGGGGACGAGGGGGAGGAGGAGGACGAGGAGCACAGCTGCCGTTCCTGCCACCAGGTTTTCGACTCAGCGAGCGATCTTAGCCAACACAAGATTAATCAATGCCAGCTGACAGGTAAACAATGCTCACTCCATTCTTCTTAGCTTATAGCCTAGCTTTACACATAGCACCAGCAAAACCTGCCTCTTGGGCCTTGTACGTCCTCTGTCCTTTTGGTTTTTTCTTTGTTTTTTTGGGGGTTTCTGTCTAAATATACTTCTTCAGTACATATAACAGCTCTGACAGTCTGTCCTCAGATTAACAAAGCACATCATAGTTAGGATTAAATAACATCTCTTAAAGAGAATAACGTAAAACACAGAGTTTGGTTAATGATTTCCACCCGCAATTTTCTGGAGTGTGATGAATATCCAATGAGTATCTGAGGGTCACTAGAAGATGAGTGTCATTTCTTGTCTGATGTATTAACATGGCTAAAAATACACTGACAGCCAGGGCTGGGTGAGCTATTGATATCAGCTAAAGGCGTTTGAGTGAACTGGGCGTCCTCTTTAATTTTTACCTGCTTTCATTCTTTGTAACTGATCTAGGTTACTGAAGTTCGCCGTGGTTCACTTTAGCTCTGTTATTTATTTTGTTGATTTGTTTGCCTACATGTCAGTTGGACAGTAAATCTCTTCCATGAGAAATCATTTGCCGTCTGATTAAAATGTCTATTTTTTTTATTATTGCTGGCTCACCAAAAAATGAAAGTCCACGAATATGTGAATGAAATATTAACATTAACGAATGCTGGGAATATTTAAGTAAATGTATCATTCTAAGAGTTTGCTAGTGATCTTTGGTATCAAGGATTATTTCATGCTGGGGATCTGTGACCTGAGACCTGTTTTGATTGTTTGTGAAATTACAACCTTCCTGATATCTCTCCATTGGCTTCCTGTAGCTGCTCGCATTGGATTTAAAACACTAATGCTTGCCTACAAAGCCAAAAATGGACCTGCACCTTCCTACCTCAAAGCACTTAACACACCCTGCACTGAACCATGTTCTCTCAGCTCTTCTAGCACTGCTAGACTGGTCCCTCCTTCTACCAAGGGACAAGGGAAAAATGCATCTAAACTCTTCTCTGTTCTGGCTCCAAGGTGTTGGAATGAACTTCCTTTGGATGTCCGGACAGCTGAGTCACTGGGTGTCTTCAAACGATGGCTAAAAACCTACCTCTATCAGGAGTACTTAGATTACATGCACACAAACGCTCAAAAAAACCCCTCAAAAAAGAATTAAAAATAAATAAATAAATAAATAAACAGCACACACAACACCTACCCACTGAATTTGACTGACGATATACTTTATCTGTGTCCAGACTGGAGCCTGAAGGCGGGGTACACCCTGAACAGCTCGCTAGACCATTGCAGGGTAACACACACTCAACCATTCACACTCACACCTTAGGACAATTTAGAGCAGCCGATTAGCCTAATGTGCATGTCTTTGGACCGTGGGAGGAAACCTGTGTACCCAGAGAAAACCCACACAAGCATGGGAGAACATGCAAATTCCACAGAGAAACGCCCATG
The DNA here is from genome assembly GCA_030014195.1 of Neosilurus mollespiculum. Lineage (NCBI taxonomy): Eukaryota > Metazoa > Chordata > Actinopteri > Siluriformes > Plotosidae > Neosilurus > Neosilurus mollespiculum. Next base: position 20,127,723 of record JAQMYF010000010.1, on the reverse strand, counting down.
CCCCGGAATCGAATCTTGCTGTGAGGCAGACCACTAACCACTACAGTGCCACACAGCACATTATTAAATCTGTTCACTATTAGTGTATTATAGAAGATGTGAGCAATTGCTTCAGCTCATTTTACTATAAAACGATGTATTACTGTCAGGGCTGCTGTTATAGGAAATTCATCAACACCTTGTGACCAGTCAGAATTGAGAATTCAACAGCGCTATGGTTTGCACTAAAAACAAAAGCATGATTATTCTTTCAGGAAACAGGATTGATTCAGAATGTATATAGAAATGAGTGTATCCGGCCAAAAAGAGATTGTTAAGTAAATATTTTCAATAGGAAGCAGTATAGGCTCTGGGCGATGGTTTAATCCAGCGAGCCGAGCACCTCCTCTTCCCTGTAGACCAGATTTATTTTAGCAATGACAATAAGCCTTTGTGTGTCTTTTTCATCTGAAATATATAAGAGCTCTGTATGGTAGAGAGCGAGAGAGAGAGAGAGAGAGAGAGAGAGGTTTACATATGTGCAATGTGCGAGTGATCAAAATTCTCTTGAACCTAACCACAAATTATAGGGCATGAATGACTTGGATCGGTCTCCCGTGTCCAGACAACCAGAAAGATATCCCATCTGAGTATTACGAAGACTTTCCGTTCACTGGGAGCTCCTTGATTTGTGAGGGAATAGATTTTATGAACACGTTGCACATGTGGTAGTGTGTGTGTGTGTGTGTGTGTGTGTGTGTGTGTGTGTGTGTGTGTGTGTGTGTGAAGGGAATGAGCAACGTCTGTAATAAGTCATTTCTTTTTTTATTCATTTGTGAAATACAGCCACTCAACCTAGAACCACCAGCAGGTTGTAACTAATAATACCGTCTAGACTTAAAAAGAGGAAATTTATTTATATAATTCTAATGTGATTTTCTATGACACATGTTATTTTGCAATGAATTTTTAAAGTTTAAACCTCATTAATTGTTGGTCTGTTTTCACTTTTATTAACACTCACTCATTTGCCAATACCGTCACGGGGAGGCTGGAACCTATCACAGCCAACACTAGGCGAAGGCAGGGTACAACCCTGAACAGCTTACCAGACCATCGCAGAGCCAACACGTGCACTACCATTAACACTCACACCTTGGGACAATTTGAAACAGACGATTACCCTCATGTGCATGTCTGTGGACTGTGGGAGAAAACTGGAGTACCCTGAGGAAACCCACACAAGCACAAGGAAAACATGCAAACTCCATACAGCCTGGGTTTCCAACTCGGGACCTTCTTGCTGTGAGGCTGACGTGCTAACCACTACACCACTGTGCCACCCCAATTTTCTTAACAGTTTCTTTTATTTACCCATAATGCCCTTTGACCATTTAGTAATTGAGCTCAGATTACTAAAGTAAGTGACCGCACAATTGTTTAACAGCTCTGGTTCCCATTCATCCCCTCCATTGATGTTTCGGAAAATCCTAATTTAATGAGTTTATGCTTGGAATTCTGGGATTCGCAGTGGTTTTATGGGTTGAGCACTTCCTTCATTCTTAACATAATTATGTAGGCAGTCTTATACATTTACCGTTTTTCCATTTTCCATTCTTTTTTTTCACCACCAGTGACATTGCACTCAAAGAACGTTTACTAGCTGAACCAAATCTCTTAGTGTGTTCCATTAGTAGTGGGAATTCAGGTTTTAATGTCCCCAGTCAGAACCATAATTTGGAACACTCCCTGACGTTGGATTCCCAAGTCAAAATGACAAGAGAATCTCATTCATTCATTTGCTGAACTGCTTAATCCTGCTAGGGTCTCAGTCGACTTTGTGCGAATGCGGGGTACACCCTGCGCAGCTCATCATCACCACAGGGCCAATTCATCACAGGACCAAAACACACACAACAGGGGCGATTTGGAGCATCCAGTTAGCCTAATGTGCATGTCTTTGGACTGTGGGAGGAAACCGGAGTACCCGGAAGAAACCCACACAAGCAGGGAGAACATGAAACTCCATTGTCGAGTCTGGGACTCAAACTCAGGACCTTCTTGCTGTGAGGCAGACTTATAACCACTATGTCGCCATGTCACCCTCTTGACAGTCTAAATTTTAAATATGGAGTCGTGGAGGGAAGAGGGGGTGGGGGTGTGTTGGTGTTTGATTTTTCTCGATTGTCAAATGTTTCTGCCATCATTACCATTAGAGCAAGACCTCATTAACGTCAAGCTCTTAGACAAATAACTTCTAATTGAACAATGCTTGAAAAGCAGTTTGAATCAGACCCTCCGTGGAAGCCAAATAAAAGGACATAATTGCCATTTGGGAATTGAGTAGACAGGTACATTGAACATTTGAAAATGTGTGGTTTTTTTTCTCAAAAGATTGGACGCAAATGGATCTTTTGTAAAGAACATTTCACGATTTGCATTTCTAATTGATTTTTAATTGCTCAGCGTTCAATCTGTTTTTCAAGTAGTAGAAAGGGAATGGCTTGGCGAATGCTGGACGTGCCTTTGTTACAGAATGTCAGGAGTGTGAGAGAAACACAAAGGAGGAAAAAAAAGAAAAAAAAAAGAGAGAGATGTAACATGTCACCCCAATCAATGGCTGCCTTTGTCTAGCCTAGTCTGGGAGAGGTTTATCACCTTTCCGTGCACTTAAGGCGCGACCGCTGGCCTGTGCCTAGGGAAACGCTGGAGTATGGATCGGCCTGTGTCCCTCCTGCGATCGGAACTATTGATCGCGTTAATGCTGGACTGCAGAATGAGCCAGAGAAAGAAAGATGAGGCAGAGAGAGTAAAGAGTGTGAGAGAGGAAGGGAAAGAAAGAGGTGCACATGCTGCAGGAATGTGTCTCTAGGGAGCAGGCCATCTTCGACTAGGGCAGGGCTGGAGGAATGCTTGCAGCACCCCACCTCCCACTCTCGTTTTCTTCGTATCGACCCCCTCTACGCACACATACACACTCCCTTCAGCAGGGACTCTCCAGATGCTTGGGCAGGGCTGCAGGAATGCCTCCCCAGGGACTCGGCAGAATCGGGTGGATGGAATTCTCCCCAGGAGAGCTGGAGGAAGCAGAGCGGAGGTATATTTACCCCCTAAAAGCCTCCTGTGCTCTCTGGTTCTGGCTCTGGCTCCAGGACGGCTGCGGATCAGGTTTCTCCTCTTTAAGAGCCCGTCATCCTCATTCATCCATATGTCTGATCAAGGTCAGGGGAGTTTGGGTGCAGGTTTCAAGTCAGATCCTCGTCTCCTTTATCTCAAGCAAACCCTTGAGGAATGTAATTCTCTTTACAAAATAAGGAGGAGAAACATTAAAGAAATCCAGTAAGTACCAGTCAGATTTTGCTTAGGAGGCGTAACACTTGGTGCACTCTGGGCAGCATAGGAAGGAAGCAGCAGTTTTATTGCTATGCTTGGCCATTACCGAGCACATTCAGGTTCGGAGACTAGAGACTCCCCGAGCACAGTACACCAAGCACCTTTCCTCTACACTGAGAGCCAGCAAGTGTGCTTGTTAATTGCTGTCATCTTTTAACACCTGGAAAAACAATGAGATGACTAAATACTTAGGCTGGTACGAACAACAACTGATTAGCATTAATGGTGAGGCCTAACACTGGGAGTAACATTTCAGTCGCAGCTGCACCCTGTTCTGGACCTCAGAAAGCAAATGTGAATGGTTACGTTAGGAAGGAGGTGACATTCTGTCCAGTAACTTGGCAGAAGGAAAGAGCGACAATTCAAACAATGAAAGATACCGCGTTAAAAGAAAACTGCTTTATTTTTCAGTTTCCTCTCTGTCTATGACCCTGCAAGCTCTGGCGAGCTGTTCAGGGTGGGACCTGCCTTTGCCCGGAGTCGGTTGGGATGGGCTCCAGCCTCCTGCACCACTTGAGGGCGAACCTAAAACTGCAGTAGTCATTCATTCATGTATTATATTTATACAACTGCCAGTCAGTTGCAGGGCCAACACAGGCACAAACAACTATTCACAGTCACATTCACGTCTACGGGCAATTTTGAGTTGGCAGCTGACCTAAAGGCATTCACTGCCATACACTGAAGTTAGTTTTGGTTTCGTTTTTATTTCATTGTTATTCGTTTAAATAAGTTCAGCGCAGTGAGAGAGCTCTGTATGCGCTATGGGAACATCTTGTTTGTCCGAAGTAAGATTGCAGCTAGATACAGCCTCATTCGTCCACCCCAAGTGAGGTAATTTTAGCAAACGTCTTGCTCATCATCCACAGTCCTGAACTTGAATTCTTTCTTCATGGTGCTGGACTTTTTGGGCTTCTCTGCCGATACTATTGAGGATGTGGAGGCAGTTGAGACATTGGATGGACCTGGAGAGACGTTTCTGTGAAAAACTTCAACTTTCAGGTGAAGGTGTGGGTGGTGGAGATGGAGCCGTACATGTTTGCCTAGAGGATGGCTGCTTCTTCTGGGGCGTTTGCTTCTTCCTGAACTTTTTAGGCATCTTCAGATTGCACAATATGAGAGGGGGGGGGAGTTTAGTAAAAAATTTTTACCTGCGTACAAACATGACGTGATCAGTTTAAATTCGGTCAAATGTAGAGCGCGTGAAAAGCTTGTTATCCATGTGTTAAAACATTTGCTAATATGTATTATTATTCATTCAGCATTTGCTTTGGTTTGTTTACGATAAGTTCTCAAACCATTTTGATTTCATTTTAATTTCATTTTAATTTCGTGGCATTCGTTGTCAGTTTGTTTTGTCCATCTCTCGGGAATCAATTCGTCTGGAATTTTGTGCGTATTTGTGCAATTCATGATCGTTTCTTTTATTAGTTATAGTGTGAAGGCAACTTAATGTGCATGTCTTTGGACTGGGGGAGGAAACCAGCAGAAAGTATGGGGAGAACATGCAAATTCCACAGAGAAATGGCCCCGCTGACCATGAGACCCAAACCCAGAACCTTCTTGCTGTGAGGCGAGAGTGCTAACCACTGCACCACCATGCCGTCCCCTAACTGTAGGATGCAATACAAGTTTAATATCTAGATTTGTTTCACCATCAAGTGTGGGGTTTAAGGTATGAAAAAACAATGACTCCTCATTGGTACTCGGCGAGGGTGCTCCTGTGTGGAGTTCTGCATGTTCTCCTCATGCTTTCCTCCAGGTCCTCCGGGTTTCCTCCCACAGTCCTTCATTTGGGCTAATTGGCTGTTCCACATTGCCCCTAAGTGTGAGTGTGAGTATGAATGGTTGTGTGTGTTGGACTGGCGAGCTGTTCAGGGTGTACCCTGCTTTTGCCCAGAGTTATCTTAGACGCTATCCAAGACGCTAGTAGTATTAATCGGTTCAGTAAATAAATAATTGAATGATGACTGCTATAAGGTCAAATGTTGAAACCACAAATACTTTTGCTAGAAGAATGGGGCGTCTGTAACAGTTTAAATAAAATGGATTTCTTTGTCCAGTTTAGTCAGAAGCATGTCAGGCAGTTGAATTTTCTTTAAAGTCGGATTTCCAAGAATGAGCTCATGTAGGAATTAGCCCATCTCTGAAAGGACTAATTATACAAATTCATAAGATTGTATTGTTCAACAGCACATAAGTCTGCATTATGACTATGAGTTTTCCGATACATGGAATGTCTTAACAAAATGTGAAATGATTGTTTTTGGCTGCAGCTGTGATTGATTATCTATTTTCAAGACATTAGACACGGAAGCTTTCCTTTAAAAATATATACCCATGAATCACTAGTAGTATTAAAACCTCCTGCACAACATTATCTGGGTCCCATCAAGGCATGGACTCCACCAGACATAGGAAGGTATGATGTGGTATCTGGCTCCAGCACAACTGCAACAGATCCTTTGAGTCTGAGAGATGCAGCCTCCATGGATCCGACTTGTTTGTTCCCACAGATGTTTGATTGAAATGAGTTCTGGGGAATTCAGAGTCCAAGTAAACACCTTGAATTCTGTCATGTTCCTCACTTCATTCCTGAAGAAGTTTTGCAGTGTTGCAGGTCAACACTGTAGCCAATGTTGCAGCTCGACCTGTAGCCAATGGGGGGTGTGCTTCGTCTTGAATAGTATGTAGGTAGGTGTTACAGCCTCTCCCTCTCTTGCTCTCGTAGGAGACTGCGGGTAGAGCAGGTGATTTGCTGAGAGCTTGTGACAGTAGGTGTTACATGTAAAAGCAATTTAAGGTTTCCTAGTGGAACATTGCCCAGAGCATCACACTGCCTCCAACAGCTTGTCTTCTTCCCATAGTGCATCCTGGTGCATAAAATAAAAGAAAACAGGATTGCGTAGAATCCTACTGCGCCAGAGAAGCGTTGCTTCTGTGGGACCTTGCGAAGTCCGCTTAGGTACTTTGCTCTGGTAAGTGCATGCTGTGGTCGACTAAGGTGTGATTTGATGTGATCAGTGTTTGGGCTAGGTTAAGACAACCAATTTATCTTCACAGCAATTTGTACTACAGTAGTGTTTTGCTGTGGAATCAGACCAGGCAGGCCAGCCTTCGCTCCTCAAGCATATAAATGAACTTTGGCAGCCACTGACTGTTGCTGGTGCACTGTTTGTTCTTCCTTGTACCACTTTCGGTAGGTGCTAACTACTAAAGGCAGGGGGCACTCCACGGGGTCCGTCCTTTATCCGTCACAGGTTGCCCTGGTTAAAGCCACTCAGATCTTTGAAATTGCCCATTTTTCCTACTTCCAACACATCAACATTTAAGAGAAGCCTTTTTGCTTACATGCATCCCACCTCTTGCCTAATATATCCCACTAATCTAGGGTTGTGCCAATGGTGTGATGGTCATACACTGGAGAATGTTAGCTATGACTCCTTTACTGTGGGAAAATGTCCTTAAGAAGAAGCCCTTACTTTAACCCTATACTTACACTGAGTCACAGTGACAGAAAAGTGCAACTTTAACAATTCCATGGAACTCATTTTTTTTGGTAGGGAGGAAGAAAGAAAGGTGAGAGTAACCATAGCAAGCCTTCAGCTCGCTTACAGAAATACATCCTGTCACTCCCAGAAACGTCCTCTCTCCATGCTCCGGCCGCTTCCCCAGTGGAGATTATTTCCTCTCTCTCATTTCCCCGAAGCTGCTGCTTTCCTCCTGTCCTTCTGTGGAAAACCTTCCCCTTTGTGAGGGCCTTTGCGAGGTGGCCTTTTTAATAAGTGCCTTTCCCCGTTCTCATCATGGTACAGAGAGAATAAGCTAAGCACGCCTCAGCCAGATGGCCAACGATAATGAAAGCGATTCAGGGTCACAAGTCGAGGGTGGAAGTGGAAAAGTAGGCTTTTTGCTAAAAAGTCCTTACATGCTTTTAATGAACAAAACAAAACTGTGGTAATAAGTCTGGGGTTCAATCATAGGTAGCCATATTGGCATGCCAAGATGGCATATTTCTTTCATGCTTGACAAAAGAATGGTCGCTTCTTGCTCAATAACTCGTAGTTCCTTTGTACCAAACGGGCTTGTTTTTTAACTAATTGGATGAATGTGTTTACAATAGCAGCCAGACTAAACACAAATAAAATCAGCCTGCTGAAAAGCTTTCACGTGAATTGGCGTAAGGAAAAAGAATTCCTTTCTGCTATGGATAAATATTGAGTTTGGTGGTGCGATTTGACATCACATGATGTTGTAGTGGCTGGTGCATCCACCTCACAGCAAGAAGGTCCTGGGTTTGAATCCCAGGCACGGCAAAGGTTTTTCTGACTGTAGTTTGCATGTTCTCCACGTGCTTGCGTGGGTTTCCTTTGGGTACCGGTCCAAAGACATGCACATTAGGCTAATTGGCTGTTACAAATTGACCCTAGGTATAAGTGTGAGTGTGAATGGGTTTTTGTGTGTGTGTGTGTGTGTGTGTGTGTGTGTGTGTGTGTGTGTGTGTGTGTGTGTTGGCCTTGCGATGGACTGTTCCTGTTTCCGTGGAACTTTGGGAAGTCTGCGTGGGTACATTGCTCTGGTAAGTGCATGCTGTGGTCGATTAAGGCGTGGTTTGATGTGTTCAATGTTTGGGTTAGGTTAAGACAACCGATTTATCATTACAGCAATGCGCTGTCCTACTGTGCCAGAGTAGTTTAGTGGTTTGGTGGGATCGGACCTGGCAGGCCAGTCTTTGCTTCCCAATCATATAAATGTACTTTGTTAGCCACTGACTCTGTTGCTGGTGCACCGGTTGTCTTCCATTGAAAACTTTCGGGTTGGTTGCTAACCACTGCATACAGTGCTGTGCAGGGTGTGCCCTGCCTTCACCCAGAGTCAGCTGAGATAGGCAGCTAGCCATTAATATGTTTCGTTTGAATTTAAATACATTTAAATATTGAACTGAAAATGTTTTTTTACTTTAAAGACCATCTTTACGTGTCTGAATTTTTCTTTAGGCAGTCAAAAAATTATATTTGTAAATAGAAAAATCTATAGTTTGTTTTCCTTGTGCTTCTGTGTAGCATATACTAAACCTTAAGCGTAAAATCACGCCATCACGGACTGTGGTTTACTTACATTTCTGTTTAGCACATACTAAACCCTAAAAGGTGTCGCTCAAAAGATGCACCTTACTGCTCAACTCAACGAGTTCACCTGCCCTGTCTCGTTCATACACTCGTTGGCACTTGGAACCTCACCCGTGGGTCATGATTGAAGCAAATAAAAAATAAATAAATCATAAAAAGCAAATTTTATTGTACTTCCTCATGTTCCCATGCAGTATATAACTAAAAGTTATGCACCTCAGGCTCAGTTGATATTGCTGGAGGTTTATGTCCTATACAACCAGACATACGTGGTAGTACATGGTAGTTTGATACCTGTTTTCACCACATTCTAATATTCTGCTTAGCAAGATATTCTAACAAGTGTTTTGTGAAAGATGTTATGGTTTATAGTTTAAAGAATCTGTAAAAATGTGCTATATTTTACACTAGGTTTTACTTTGGATTGTAAAAATTCTAATACTAAACTAGTTTTGAATGTAGCATTTCTTTTCAGCAAATATGCTTTAAACAACTTTGCCTCAGCTGTGATGACATGTTTTATGAGCATCCTGGCATGAATCAGTCAGATTTCCACCATGGGAAAATCTTTGGAATGGAAGAATTGGTAGTTTTTTTTGTTTGTTTGTTTTTTTTTGTTTTTGTTTGTTTTTTTGTTTTTTTGCAATAATGACAAACTACATTTTTTTATAGAATAAAAAGAATGATAATGTCAGTTTACACTGCTGTAGACTTTTGTAAAGATACAGTATATCATCGATTTTGGCCAAATCATGTTGTCTGTAAAAGATATTTCCAGCTGCAGCCCATTTAGCACCAAGCACAATGCTAATGCAGGAATTAGCAATTCCTTCATGATTGAGGCTCGGTATCATGAGGCATTGATGTGATGTGATGTGATGTGATGAGTTTGGCAGAAGATAAAGAAGATCAGGAGAGGATATCACTTTCCAAGTTGTCACCCTGCTTGAAAAAAAGACCTCATGGTAGACTGAGCTCACTGAATCGATCCCAAACCCACCCTGAGTGCACAGCGTGAGCCGTTACTCAGGCTAACACGTTTACGGTACGGAGACGGTGTGTTTCTGTGTTGGCGTAGGCAGTGATGTATGACGTTATTTGCGCATTTGGACGTTGTAATCATCGAGGAAGGTGCCATTGTGCTCTTCTTCGTGTGTGCGTGTGTGTGTGTGTGTGTGTGTGTGTGTGTGCATGTGTGTGTCTTCTCACCGCTTGTGTGCGGAGTCTCCTGCGTCTCCTCTCCAGTGCCTGAAACATTAGCGGGAGTGTCATTAGGCATTCAAAGCAGCTGCAGTCTCGTGAGATGTGCCTCTTTGCTTCTCCCCCAAGCTTCACGCTGCACATTATGCACTGGATCAACTATTTATTGGGCTTTTGTCAGAAGCTCGCCGTGCTGCTCGGCTCAGCCACAATGAGAGGAAGTGAGAAGAGATGCCTCGCTGTGTGAGCTCCTGGATGCCTGCGTTTCCTCCGTGTCCTCTTAATTCCTGCCTGTGAGGATTTTATTTATGTTTTTTTTCTGTTGTACAAAACACATACATGGATTCTTATGAATACCTTCCATTGACATATTTATTTCTATACCGACACACACACAATCTTACTCTGCCCTAATCTCAGTACATAAAATGATTTGTTTTGGCTGTTTTATATATTAAAAGGTGGGATATACCTTGAACAGATGTTAGCATGTTCCAGATGCAGCCCACTTAGCGCAGGGTCAACACACACACACACACACACACACACACACACACACACCTAGGGGCATTTTAGAACAGCCAGTTAGCCTAATGCGCATGTCTTTGGACTGCATGAGGAAACTGGAGTACCCTGAGGAAACCCATGCAAGCACAGGGAGAACATGCGAACTCAACGCAGAAATGCCCTCGCTGACTCTGGGACTTGAACCCAGGACCATGTTACTAAGAGGCTACAAGGTTACATGGGGCCGGTGGTGTGGTGGTTAGTGTGCTGGGCTCATGTTTGAGAGGTCATGGGTTCGAATACCTGTTAGACCCCCAACATGCTGAAACCTCTGGGCTAGGTCTTAACCACAAGTGTGCCTCTGTCCACCCAGCAGTGTAAATGGGTACCAGTTAAAATTCTGAGAATATTAGTAGTGCCTCATATGGGCCTGCCCTGTTCGCACCCGCTCCTGTTTTGAATTCGTCTGTACTCTCTGAGACATTCTCACTTTCACCTCATCATGTACACTCTCGCTGATGTTTGCATGTCGTCCCCATGCTTGCTTGGGTTTCCTCTTGGTATTCCAGTTTCCTTCGTCAATCCAAAGACATGCACATTAGCCTATTTCCAGTTGGCCCTGATGGCTGTGTGGGAACTGTCCAGGGTGTGTCCTGCCTTTGCCCAGAGTCAGCGGAGATAGGCTCCATGGACACTGACATGGCTGATAGTTGTTACTAGGCACTGGGGAAGAGAAAGTGCTTGATAGAATGGAGAGGATTTTCTTTACTTTGGTTAATTAATTTGGAATGCGAGACAAAACTGTTATCAGAACATATTGCCCTTAATTTGCTTTAGGACACCAGAGACGACCTCCAGTCGTGGTTTTTACTGTTCGCATATGGAGAAACACGTTTATATTATGTCTCTCACATTACAGGTAACAAGCTGCACCTGTAGTGCTGGCAGATTACAAGTGCAAACCTCTGTTTATTTTTCAAACTGCAGCTTCAACGTGTCGTATAACACGCTCAGAGAATGGCGCTATCCGCCATCTTCTACATACATGAACGTCTGTGTTGGACAGAGCGGAGAGTATGCAGTCACGTCCACCCTGACAGCATGGTCGGTTTTGCTTTTTGAATCTTGTTCATGTCGAGATTTGAACTCATGACGTTGCAGAGACGGTGATGGTGTCTGTAGCGCCTGTTTTTATTGAATGTCATTTACGTAATCTCTGTAATGTTCAGGATATATTGTGAATGTATTGAAGTGGGTTAGCCACAATGAATGCTTATTTCTAGCATGTTTTGCTTTTTTGGGTGGAATCTTTTGTTCTTTTTTTTTTTTTTTTTTTTTTTGCTCCTGCGCACTGGTGATGCTGTTGTTTATTATTCCGCTGAAGTAAAAAAAAAGGAAAAAAAAAACGTTCATGTCAAGCTTTTTAAAAATAGAAACAAATAAAACAAAGACATTGCAGCCCCATTTATTTAATTTAAAGAGAGGTTGGGTTTAGTCCCTTTAGCAATTTTATAACAACTCATCTGCCCTAAAAAGCACACACACACACACACACACACACACACACACACACACTCAGAGGGAGAGAGAGAGAGAGAGAGAGAGAGAGAGAGAAAGGGAGGGGGAGAGAGAGAGAGAGAGAGAGAGAGAGGTAGAGTGAGAGTAAGAGAGAGACAGAGAGAGAGGAAGATAGAGAGGTAGAAAGAGAGAGAGAGAGAGAGAGAGAGGAAGAGAGAGAGGGAGAGAGAGAGAGAGAGA